>PVKC010037228.1:0-13040 GCA_004027635.1 Crocidura indochinensis
GGTATGTTTTTATATGTGATTATATATTATTTTTACAACCCTGTAAACATTTGTTTACTCAAAGGATATAATAAAGTTCATGAAATTATTAAGATAGCACACTTCCTTAATACTGAACTTTTTTCTTTCTTTAGCTAGTTTAGTGTTCTTAATCAATTTTATTGGGACCAGAAAGATAGTACAGTGGTGAAGGTATTTGCTTTGCATATGGTCAATCCCAGTTCAATCCCTTCCACTGCCATAGTCTCCTGAGTACTTCGAGGTGTGGCCCCTGAACTAAAAGAAAATTTTAAATATTATATATTTATGTATAGACTTTTATATTTCATCTTAGGGATAAAATATCAACATAGAGCACACTTAAGAGGTTCACCTTAAGTCCATATTCTCTCATCAACATGCATTTTTTTCTCTCCCATTTCTAAGTAAATTTCTTTCAAACTAGTTTATTTCACTAAGAAACAAAAAAGAAATTTCAAGTTGCATCTACCTTGTATGTTTAACTATATTTGAAATAGAATAAGCAAATAAACTCTCAAAATTCAAGTCAATAAAACTGATAATATATCTCTGATTATAGATTGCCTTTTAAATCCTATCTGATCATTTCTGCCTTTCAACTGGAGTATTTAGGCTATTTCCCTGGAATCTTATTATTAATAGGATTGAGTTATATCTACTTTTTTGCTGTTGGTTTTCTGTTTACCTCATCTGTTATTTCTTCTTTTTTTCTTTTGTTTCTTGATTTTTTAGACTGAATTTTATGAATCCATACTATACCTTTGCTTTGTTATTTTAATGTTTGCTTTAGTGTATGCTGTGCATATTTTTAGTTTATCACAGCCTATTTCACTTCTGGTGTGAGAACCTTAATATTCTTTCCTATCTCCCCTACCTCCCTCCCCAGAAACTTAGAAATTATAAGAGACAAGATTTTATCTGCTTGTTCCTTAATTCTTCTTCCATTTTTCACTTGACTTCACACACTCCAAAAGGGCATTCTTCCTTTTAATATACTATGACTTTAGGAATATAAAAAATGCAGACTAAATATTTGTTCAAAATATATCTATGTCCTGATTTCCTGAACCTATGAATATTACTATAAATGACAAAAAATACTTTGCTGATATGGTTAAACTAAGGATATTAGGATCAAGAAATAATACTGAACTATGTCAATGGTTCTTAACTGTAATATAAGGGTGCTTAGATAAAGAAGGCAAGAAAGCTAAAACAGAGTAGATGTGATGACAGAAGCAAGAAGTTAGAGTGATGTAAGGAAAGGAAAGGGTATACAGCAAAGACAATACAGGAGATCTTTAAACATTAAGAAAGGTTAAGAAAGAGCCTCTAGAAAGAATGTAAGCATGCCAACGTCTTGACTTAGTCCAGTTAAACTGAATATCTGACGTCCAGAAACTTATACAAACTAATGTCATTATTCTAAGTCATTGAATTTGAGATAATTGGTTATAATAGCGATAAGAAACAAATTTACTCATTGAATTGCAATTTTAAAATGTTCCACGGGGACTCTATTATCTATAAACACATATAAACTGTCCAAAAAATCCAATAAGGCAATTGTCCTAACAGTGTTTGTTTGCAGTGAGCTGAAAGCCAATAATGTTTGCATGAGTAAAGCAGAAGTGGGGATTGTAAGGATATATCAGGCAATCATATGGGCAGACACCCAAGGAGGAAGTACATAAAGTCTTGTCAGGCCATATGGATGCAACAGCTAGCATGTCAAGAACAGAGAACAATGCTGAGGCCTCTCATAGGTCCCAAAGTTCTCTCAGCAACTCTGACTCAGACTCTTATTTTTCTCAACCACCACTTTTGAGAGAAAGTTGCCTTTAAGTGACCTTTTAAGAGTCTAACAGTTCCCCTGAATTCTTCTGTTTCAGTTCTCCAGGGAGATGGTCTGATTAAGTCACTCTAGCTTTTTAGTAAAAGCCCCAGATCAGATGAACAAACTAATCAGCTGAGGCCAAATATTGCACAGTGCAAATATGGTACAAACATGGCTGATTGTCATCTGGCACCCATCTCTGTCAGCAAAGGACAATTGCAAAGAAGCCTAACTTCACTTGACATCCTAAAATGGAACTTATATCTGTGTGTTCACAAATGGAGAAAGGCCAAAACAGTCAACCTCATTTTTCTTTGGATCAATTTTTAGCAGGTGACTAAGTCTTAGAGATCTAAAAGAAAACCAACATTTATGCAATATGTCTTAGAAGTCAAGGAAATTGGGTCAATAATGAGCAACTCTTATCATAATTGCTCACCCTCACTAATCTAAAAAGGAGCTCCAACGGAGAATACTCAAGGGCAGGTGGGGAAAAAAGGGAAATGATATAAACTAAAGAATAGGTAAGGAAAGGGAAATGGAATGGCTATTGAAAAGTTTCTGTGCATAATTTTTCTTTTGCATTTATCTGAGAAAAAGAGAGAAGGGAAAACATGAGGGAAAATGTTTATTATTATTTACTCTCCCCGCTATTGGTGAAGGCTGCTTCCTGTTTCTCCAGTATGGCTTGACTTTAAGAGAACTCACCAT
The DNA here is from genome assembly GCA_004027635.1 of Crocidura indochinensis. Classification (NCBI taxonomy): domain Eukaryota; kingdom Metazoa; phylum Chordata; class Mammalia; order Eulipotyphla; family Soricidae; genus Crocidura; species Crocidura indochinensis. Next base: position 2,570 of record PVKC010037228.1, read on the forward strand.
TTTCATATTATCTATAGAACAAATCTCATTATCAGAAAACTTAGATGATAAGCAAGTTCTTCCAGTTTTTGTTTTTTTTTTTTTAATTTTATTTTTGGGCCACACCCAGTAACGCTCAGGGGTTACTCCTGGCTATGCACTCAGAAGTCGCTCCTGGCTTGGGGGACCATATGGGAGCCGGGGGATCGAACCGTGGTTCATCCTAGGCTAGCGCAGGCAAGGCAGGCACCTTACCTCCAGTGCCACCGCCCGGCCCCCAAGTTCTTCCAGTTTTAAGCACAAAACATTTTTTTATTTTAATCAGTCCACATAGCTGAATCTCATTATGCCAAGTAATAGACTACATACTATCATTGATGTAACTTCATATATTTATCCCAATTCATACACTCTCCACTTAAAAAAGTGTGAATTTAATTCTTTGCAAATGACAACCCCACAAGTCTACTTTTTTTCTTGTCTCTTTTTCTTTTCTTTTAAAAATAACTTGTTTCTTTAAAGAACCGTGATTTACAAAGCTATTGATAGGTGAACCTTAGGCATACAATGTTCAGACACCAGACTTACCTTCACAGCCAGCTTCCCTCCACACTGCCCCCAGGCTACCCCTGTCTCACCCTACAGTCATCTTGAGGAACTAATATTTCCCCTTTACTTCCCTTTCTCTTCTTTCTTACTCCCACTCCTCATTTCTTTCCTTCTGTGTTCTCCCTACATTCTGGGGTCTCAATAAGCTTAACTGTTTATTCTTTTCTATTCAAATTGAAGTATTTTGAAATCTTAATACACTACTTGCATTTACTCTTTGTAATTATTGTTGTGGGCTCCAGCTCCTGTGGTGTTCAGAGGTCAATGGAACTCCTCCATGGTACTCAAGATGAATCCCATGGCCTCCCATACTAAAGGCTCTGCCCTTTGAGCCCCACCCAGAGTCCCTACATTTGCATTTTCTACCTCTAAGCATTTTCTGACTTTTCTTTATTGAGTTTTAATTTGAAAATAATTCTAAATTCTAATACTTGTTCCACTCTCTAAGCCCTCAAAGACTAGTTGTCCCTGTGCTAAATGATTCCGGATTATGGTGCCATTTTAATCCTGTGGTTGCTTCTTACTCCCCCTAAGGTATTGGCAATAACATATTCCTCACAATCCTACTCTAGTGTGTGTACTTTCCCCCAAACACTTCTCACTGGAATGTGGCTCAGCAGTAAAACACATGCTTCGCATATATGAATCCCCTGGGCTCAATCTCTAATACCCAAAACAATGCAAAACAAACAACACACAAACAAACCAAAACAACCCTTAGAATGTAGAGCTGCTAATCTTTTAAGAGCTAGGGGGCAAGAGTGAGGGCAGCTAATTGTATGACTAATAATTATATATATACATATACATATATATAGATATATACATATACAGAATTATAATTTATAAGTACTTATATAAATGTATATTTCTCTTACATTCAACAGAAAGATTGGTTCATTGTCCAGAGGATAATGTAACGTAACATTTTGCATCAACCTACTTATGCCAGAAAACCATTTCTGAAAAGCACAAATAAAGCCAGAGAAATAGTATAGCAGGTGAGGCACTTTCCTTATATACAGCCTTACATACAGGTTCTATCCCCAGGACACAATAGGATTACCTGAGCACCATCAGGAGTGGTCCCTGAGCACAGAGCTGGGAGTGTGGCCCCAAAATAAAAAGTGAAGCACAAACAGTGGCATTGAATACTTTGGACATTTGCCAGCCTTAACCTGAGATGAGTAATTCTTCTCTTTTAAGTTATGGTGCAATTTCTTGGAGATTTATTCTAACCTCCACAAAGAGTATACTCTCTGCTCTCTCTGTCTCTCTGTCTGTCTCTCTCTCGCTCACTCGCTCTCGCGCTTGCTCTCTTTCTCTCTCACTCACTCTCGCTCACACAATAAATAAGTTTTCTTCACTAAAGAAAAAATTCAAAAACGGAATTTTCTGTTTTCTATTAATCAACTAGGCCACTTGATTAACATTTTTTTCCTAAACTAAGAATTGAATGACTATCCTGCTGCATGTATATCTACTTACAATGCAAACGCTTCAAATCTTTACAAAAATAAGGTGCTTTCTTACATCACTGTCTAGACAGAATTTTGTTCTTTCATTCTCAGAGAACATAGCAATTAATGTAATATTTAAGGCAACTGAAAATAGTAATAATACTTTAGCGTTCTGGTGTGAAATGGCTCGATGACTTGAATAAAGACTTTCAACACTTGGCTCTGCTTCCCAGTGCTAAAATATCTATGAATGAGTGTGTAATCAACTCGTTTTCTTACATTATTACTTTATTTAAACACCATATTTCATGCAGTTGCTTGCTTACAACTAAGTAGTCATGGAATTATTGAAAGTAATTCAACAAAGAAATTTTGTGAAAATAGTTATATCCCGGGGCCCGGGAGATAGCATGGAGGTAAGGCGTTTGTCTTTCATGCAAAAGGTCATCGGTTCAAATCCCGGTGCCCCATATGGTCCCCCGTGCCTGCCAGGAGCAATTTCTGAGCATGGAGCCAGGAGTAACCCCTGAGCACTGCCGGGTGTGACCCAAAAACCAAAAAAAAATAGTTATATCCCACAATGGGGTCATTACATCATTGTCTGAAGCTGTTACTAAGCTGTTAGTTGCTATTTGGTCATTCTGTGCTATTTGGCTTTATTTGTTAACCTTAGTTGGCTTCTGTGCTGCTTTGACATCTAATTTGGTGTTTTCATACTGGAGTGTCGGTACTTAAAAATTTGGAGGTTTGAGGACCAGAGCAGTGGCACAAGCAGTAGAGCATTTGCCTTGCATGCGCTAACCTAGGCTGAACCGTGGTTCGATCCCCCAGTGTCCCAACTGGTCCCCCAAGCCAGGAATGATGTCTGAGCACATAGCCAGGAGTAACCTCTGAGTGTCACCGGGTGTAGCAAAAAAAAAAAAAATCGGAGGTTTTGTGTGCCTACATATGCATCCACTCATTCCAGAAAGTTCAAGTTCTACAGTGGCTGTGTGATGTGTCTTTGGCTCCCAAGGCTTCCAGAAGTAGGGAAGGGCAGAGGGAGGCTACCCACATTCACTCTGAGAAGACACTAGAGTTCTCAGCCCAATTATCAACATACTGAAGTTTTGATTAGTTTGATGTCTCTGCAGAGATCAGTGGTAAAGCAGGGAAATTGAACCATTGACATCAATTGGATTATGGTGTTGATTGTGGCTTGTGGATACAGCTAACAAGGCTTTGATAGAGTGGAGACTTGGCCTGCCCCTCCTCCCCAGAGTGCCCCCGTTTTCAGCTGTGGGTTCAGTGTGTTCATGATTTTTCATGGCTAGGCTTACATCTTTTTTGAGAATAAAATTGAGTCTTTGGAACTAGCCAATATGGCAGCAGATCTCTGTAGTTTACTTTCATTGCATTAGTCAAATACCCTCATTTTGCAGCTATATAATATTCTGTAATTGCTACCATTTTAGAAGGTTTTTATAGATATAATGGCTTTTGTTTTAGATTGATACTCTCCCAGTATTTTTACATTTTGTTCCTATGCCAGACATTATATCTGTTTTTAACGTTCAAAAGGATATATATATGAATATTATATCTATTTTACAAGTGAAATTAAGTATAGCTTAAAGAGTAGAGTTTCCAAAGACCCAAAACTAGTAAATTGAGAGCTGAAATCCGAAGCTAAGATGGTACACTCATGTCCTCAAGCTCATTAACATTATTTTTGCTGAATAAAAGGATGGCACCTACATAACCTTTGAATTATTTTAGCGGAAAAGCTCTAAGACTATCTTTGTATCCACCTTTTGTGCTTTCTCTTCTTCTTAATTATTATTCTTGTATTTGGGTTAGGAGACAAAACATGAGGGACAAATATTTATAAAATATAAACTATAATCTGCTTTATCTAAGACTTACGATTCTCTCTACAAAACACCAAGTTCTCTAGAATTCTCTTCCATTGTGAAATCGTGTTACTCTTTCCAAGTATAACGATGACTGTCTCAAGACTCGGTATTATAACACTGACCAAAAAGCAAATTGACCCTGAGTCTTCATTTTCTAAAATGCTGAACAATGCTCCATTCTCCTTGTTATCTCACATGATCACCAATTCTTATCATGAAACAAATTTGACTGCTTTAGCAGTTTCATATGATTCATTGAATCAAAGAGGAACTTCTTATACTGAGCTCTTCACTGCTTGCTCTATACTTTTATCTGACTGGGGGGGGCAATACCTGGTGATACTAAGGACACTAAGGGCTTACTCCAGACTCTGTGCTCAGGGATCACTCCTCTTGGGATTTGGCCACAAGGCAAATGCCCTACTCTCTTTACTCTCCAGCCCCACTTTTGTACTTCTTTTACAGTATGTCTTTCCCATTGTTCTTCCATTCTTTCCCCTCTTGTTTTTCTTTCAAGTGATTGTCTGTAGAAACTTTGACTCTTTTTAAAACTTTGATGAACCTTATATAAGGAATGAAATCAGGACCCAAGAACTGTCTTCACCCTCACACATCACAGAACCAGCCTTGAGATTTGTCTCAGAATACACTTCTATTCCACAACACCTCATTACTAATTATTTCATATCTGGTGAGGGTTTTGTTGGTTTGGTCTCTCTGTAATATGACTCATGTGGAAAATTGTATTTACTACTTCCTAGTAGAAATATTTTCTAACGTTCTAATAGGTACCAATTTGCTTTTCTTGATACTAAGGCACCACCCTACTGATATGAATTTCTGGATCTGATAACAAATTGAGACACCTCTCTTCCATGTGACAGGGAAATATAGCTGCTGACTAATGAGAAATTCAGTGAAGGGCAGGGAAGTATTTCTGGAGCAACAAGTCAGAGGAGAAGATATTGATTCTTTTGAAAGATCCTATAGGTATCTATCAGGTCAAGTCACTCAGCTCACTACAAAAACCTTAGCAGTAAAGAGCTGGGAAATCCTTACCGTCCTCACTAGCTTAGTTTCAACTTATACATCAGTTTTTAGTGAAGTAAACCAGAGAAATTTGTTGTTGTTGTTGTTGTTGTTGTTGCTGCTGCTGCTGCTGCTGTCATTGGGGTGGCTTGCTTGATGGGTTTAGGGGTTGCTCCTGGCTCTGCACTCAAAATACGCCCCTTGATGACTCAGGGGACCATATGAGATGATAGTGATTGAACCTGGGTTGGCCACATGCAAGGCAAATGCCCTACCAGCTGTACTATCTTTCTGGCCCTACAAAGTCATTTTTATTGAAAGAAATTTACTTGAGAAATATGAGCTTAGAGAACAAGAGCAAGAGAGAGTTGTTCAAGAAATAGATTCTCCAGAGTGGAAAAAGCAGAAAATGGTATTTGCAAGGTTATATACAATTGTTCCAAATTATCTTGGCCTGAAGTTCTCTGGGTACATAAAAGTTACTGGACTCTTGATGGTCTTTTCATGTTCTAAGAGTCTGCTGTACCTCCTCCATTTTTGAAGAGACCAACCTTCCCTGGGTTGTACTTCAGTTTCTGAATCTGGACAGTGTCTCATTTTCTCCTCCTCCATGCAACTCAGAATTTGTATCTCAAAGATATGTGGTCCTCATGCTTTCAATCTAAAAAAAGGGCTTGGCATTCTCTTTATTTATTATTTTTCCAAAACTCATTACCAACCCCATCTGCCTGCAACATTCTTCCTAAAGATTTCCCCCTTAAATCTTTAAGAGATATATTGTTAGTTTTCTCTAACTGCTACTTGCTGCCAATGAGCATGCTCCTACCTTTATCAGAAAGCCAAATCTCATGCTATCTCAGCATTAATGGGATCCACGCAAAGAGATTTTAAGTAAAATGGAAGAGAGAAAGAGGGAATGATACTAAGAAGAGTGTCTGCCCTAAATTATAAAAGAAAATTAAAAGTACAATGGCAAGTTTAGATTGTTGACAGCCTGCACATTGTCTTCCTCTACATAGGTGGGCAGGCTGCTTCAAGTATTTGACCACCTATAAAATATTGCCCCATGCTGAGTTTCAATCTGGAAAAATAAATACACAGGACCAACTTCCCTGATAAGTATAGAGCAAAATACAACCTCAGACTACTGTGTGAATCATGTGATAAAACAAATGTATGACACGTAAAACTTGTTTCCTAGTTATATGAGCATATGGTAGACACCAAGCATTTTCAGGCCTTTGTACCCTGCTGATGGTAGAACTATCAAGCCCCAGAAATCACCTCAGCCTCACAGAGCCCCCTTGACCATTGCCCGTGTGGCCGACATCCTGGAAAGGTAAAAGTATCAAGGTATGATCATATGGGCCCAACTCAGAACTCATATTAGTGGCCCAGCTCCCTGCAGGGTGGTGTAAGCTAGACATTGGACCTTTTTTGCAAGTCTACTTCTCCCTGTGTCCCTGTTACTTCCTTCCTCTTCCCATCCAAGATTGTTAATTCCTGGAGTACACATAATAAACATCCTGCCCAAAAACTGCTTCCTGGTCAGCTCAACCTACACTAGGAGAGTATGAACTAAGTAAGTCATTGGAATCTGGGGTTCGAATGCTGAGTAGTTCTGGTTGGTATTAATATAGCTGTACAAACAATAATAATAAATAATATAAAATTTATGCTTTATTACAAAGATCTAGTTTTGTTTTTAATTTGGAGTCCTACCTGGTGATTCTCAGGGGTTATTCCTGGCTCTTTCCTTAGGCATGACTCCTACCAATTCTTAGGGCACCATGTGGGATGCCAGGAATCGAACACTGGTCAGTCAGGCAAATGCCCTGCATGCTGGACCATCTCTCTAGCTGCACTAAGAGATTTTTAAGCATCAGAAAATAGTAATAAGATACCTAATAATTTTCAAACCTTAACTTTCTGGTATTACTTGGCAAATGGTACTTGGAATTAGACACTGGAAAAATGTACTGAAAAGAAATTTTCCTCCAGTATCTATTAGCTAGTTTTTAGATAATTTATGAATTCGTAGCATTACTTTTTACCCTTTTCAAGAGCTTTTAATTTTAGTTTTATTCAGTTCCTGTTGGATTATAAAATTGTTGTAGGTGTACAGTTTCATACCTCTTCAAACCCTTTGATAAAGTATCATTGTCCCTCTCTCCACAGTTCATTGAACTTCATTCCCACATACCCACTCTACTAGCCTCAGGCCTGAGATCTGAATCTAAGAACTTGTTTTCGTTTGGATTTTGTCTGGACTTTGTACAGGCATATTTCTGAATGTCAGAAAATATGTGGGTAGTTATCAGATGTTGTGAGATTTAAGAGCAATTTTACCAATAGATTTTAATTTTTCACAAGTTTGTTGATTTTCATTTTAAATTGTTGAGGAATTTCAAAGTTATAAGAACAAAAAATAAAAAATGTTCAACTTCCTGTTTCCTTACCACCCCTAAAATCATTCATTGACATTTTGTTTGTGTCTAATCATTTGCTAAATTTCCACATGCATATCTTTGTATATGTTTGAATACAAATAAACAATGGAAGAATATAGTGACTACCGATCATTTATACATAGAAATGTGAAGAAATCTAAGAGCACAAGCCCATACAAGGGCAATTAGACAATAGGAAGAATGCAAGAATAATAGCCTTTTGAGGTGACACTCCTGGTTCTATGGTCCCAACATATTAGACATCTCATCTCTGGAATCCCATGGTGTTTGTTCCAATCCTGAGCAATTTTTAACACTTATTGAATCTTGGTATTTCATTCAAGAGTTAAACCCCATTCAGATAGCTCAGATCTCGCAGCAGTTGCCAGTTCTGGGGAAAGAAGGTATATCTAGCCCCTTCGGAAAAGCAAAACAGGGACACCCCTGTTATTATTTTCCCTTCCCTTCAAGATTTGCCTTTTGGAAGCCAGTTTCTGACACTAAGTTTGAGACTATAAGTCAGATTTCTTCTTGGCCAGGTGTTCTCTATATCCTGTGCCAACAGAGGATTCTAGATTCTAGAAGTCCCGGAAGAAATAAAACTTATTGTTTCTTTCCATTTATTTCATGTACCTGTCAGCATGAATTTAGTAACATTTCTTTCACCCCAGTAGTTGTGATTCATGCCAGTAGTAGCAGCAGTTATGAACTGCAGGTTTTTTTTAACACCCCAAAACTACTTTATTCTTCCTCTAAGCTCAAAGACAAGTGTGAGCCACTCAGCCTTTACCAGCCTCAGTGATTTCAGTTAAAGTCCCAGGGGGTCTCTATTAAACTTTCAACATCTACGTTTTTAAAACTTTCCAACTTCCCAACTTGTCCTTTGTTCTTTCATCCCTGGAGGTGGCAGTTCTTAGTCTTTCTCTGTCTCTTTCTGTCTCTATTTCCCTCTGCTTTCGGTTTTTCAATGTCTTGTTAGAAATCCTTTAACTTAAACTCTTTCTGCTAAAATTATTTCTGCCCTCTGTCTCACATAAGGGCATTCTCAAAAATTAGGATGAGTGTTTAGAAATTAAGTAGACCCTGCCAAAAATAGACAAATATCTGCAACAGATATTAGCTATATACCATTTCATTGTATGAGAATAATTTGTTTATTGAAATACATTTATGTTTTTCTCAATATTTCACCATTAAAAGCAATGCAACAATTAAGAGATAAAGGAGAAAATCCATCTCAGTGGTTGAAGAATACATTTGACAGAACTGAATACCCATTTATAATAAAATTTCTCAACCATCTAGGAATAGAAGGGCACTACATTAGCCCAATAAGTAAATCTATGTAAAACCTCTAACTCACTTTAGACAAAATGTTTTCCCACTATAGCCTAGGCCAAGGTAAGGACATCTACTCTTGCCACTTCTAGTCAACATTGCATGGAACATTCTAGCCAGAGAAATAAAATAAGAAAAATAAGTATATAAGGCAACTGTTGCCAAGAAAAAAAATAAAACTTTCTTCATTCGCAGATGACACAATTATACATTGAGGAAATCCTAAGTGCTCTAAACAAAAATTATTAAAACTAAAAAAGTTATTAAAACTACTAAATGAGTTGAGTAAGGTCACAGGATGTAGGTTATTGTATAAAAATTAATTGTAGAATTACTTGTTTGTATGGTAGCTCTATTCTCACTCTTCTGAGAAATCTCCATACTGTTTTCCAAAGTGGTTGAATTAGATAATATTGCCACCAGCAGTGAAAAAGAGTTCCTTTTTTTTTACCACATCCCAGTCAACACATACATTCATATACAAGGATATATGTACCCCATTGTACTCATTGTAGCTCTTAGCACAATAGATAGATATGATATGAAAACAACCTAGATGTTCAATCTCAGATGAGTGACTAATTAAAGTGTGGTATTTATATATATATATATCATTATTATATATAAATTATAATAATATATAAATTATATAAATCATCCTGCAAAGAATGACTAGATCATGTAATTTGTATGGAACTAGAGGATATCATCTTAAATGAGGTAGGTCAAAAGAAGAATAAATACCAGATTATATAACTTACCTGTGGCCTATAAAATAGCAGGACAGGGGAAGCCAAGGTATCAAAGGGGATATCTAGACTTATTACACCCCTAGATTATGTAAATGATAATGACAGAGAAGGAAAGAACTCAAGGGGGCATAAGCACCACTGAGTGTGACCTGAAAACCAAAACAGTGTATAAAAAATCAAGGGGAAGTAAGAAGAAGTGAGAGGGACGTAACAGGGGTATGAGCCAAGGACACTAGCAAATAGGTGGATTAGAGGCATATGCATATATTCAAAACACAGAGCCAATGACATTTCAAGCTGGTGACTCAAACTTCAAAAACTAGTTTCAAATGTGTCTGTTGGGGCAAAGAGCTAGTACAGCATGTAAGGTGTTCGATTTGCATTCAGCCAACATGGGTTTGATCTCCTGCATCCCATGTGATCCCCTGAGCCATCCAGGAATTATCTCTGAACACAAAGCCAATAAGCCCTGAGCACTTCCAGATGTAGCCCCCAAACAAAAATAGTGTGACTTACAGGGAGACAGGAACCTAACAAAACTGTTGGGAGAAAGGACACCCTACTGGTGGGAACATTATATGGAACATTATATGCCTAAGACTCTATTATGAGCAATTTTATAAATCATGTTACCGTAATTTAAAAATATATATTAAAACTGCTTTTCTATATACCTGCAATAGGCCATTGGAAGCTTAAATTAAAAGTCATTAGTCTTTCATCATTCCTGCAATAATAATAATTTTCAGACACAAAAGGAAAAGAGCTGGAAGTTCCAGCTCACCTCAGGAAGCTCATCACAAAGAGTGATGAGTTTAGTTAGAGAAATAACTACATTTTGAACTGTCCTAAAAATGAGAACCTATGAGGGAAATGGAGACCCTGTCTAGAGTACAGGCAGGGGGTGGGTGGGGAGGAGGGAGATTTGGGACTATGGTGATGGGAACGTTGCACTGGTG
>PVKC010037229.1:0-13037 GCA_004027635.1 Crocidura indochinensis
GAAGAGAAAGAAAGAAGAAAGAGAAAGGAAGGAAGGAAGAAGAAAGAAATCTGTAGGCCTAAAGAAAAAAATCAATATATAATTGACACAAAATATAAAACTTCTGAACATAAACAAAAGGCAAACTAAAATATTTAAATGCATCTAGAATTGGGACTTAAAATATAAAAACATACAAAATGTATTTTAAGACTGTTAGGAACAAATGACTAATGCATATGTAGTACTGTTCATCAAAAGAGTAAAAGAACTAATAAAAACATTAAAATTTAATAATCTGGGGCCAGAGAGTTAGTAAAAAACAGTAAAGGGTTAATAAAAAAAAAGAGTTAGTAAAACAGCTACCTTATATGCAGCTGACCCCAGTTTGATCCCCAGCATTCCTTTGCCATTTGTTGTAACAAGCACTCTGAAGTTAATTTGTTTGTGCATTCCAAGGTATGCTTGGGTGGAGGGATGGAAACTTGGTATAAGGAAGGTTATAGAAGTGAAAAGGTTGATATTGGAATATTGAGTGCCTGAAACTATATTTTGAACAACTTTGTTAATCAAGGTGTTTAACTAAATACTGTTACATTTAACGACATGAAAATGATTGTGTGAAAATAATTGAGAATGATGAAATGCATTCTACACGTACAAAAATTCTGAGATTAATGAATATGATGCAAGACAGTTAAAGGAACATTCTACAGCTATTAATTTTGTTTTAAAAGTATTAATGCTGGGGCCCGGGAGATAGCATGGAGGTAAGGTATTTGCCTTTCATGCAAAAGGTCATCGGTTCGAATCCCGGTGCCCCATATGGTCCCCTGTGCCTGCCAGGAGCAATTTCTGAGCATGGAACCAGGAGTAACGCCTGAGCACCGCTGGGTGTGACCCCCCCAAAAAATAACCACACACACAAAAAAAAAAGTATTAATGCTATTATAAAATAGTCATAATTTAATGTCACATAAAAATACAAAGTTGGGGGCCAGAGCAGTGGTGCAGCGGTAGGGCATTTGCCTTGCATGCAACTGACCTAGGACGGATCATGGTTCCCTGGTGTCCCATATGGTCTCACAAGCCAGGAGCAATTTCTGAGAGCAGAACCACGAGTAACTAACTCCTGAGCATCACTGATGTGGCCCAAAAGCAAAACAAAAACCAAAAACAAACAAACAAAAATAAACAAAAAAAACATAAAAACAAAGTTGGATAAAATTGTGAACTCACGTTATCAAATGTTATTTCCTATTAAAAACATCAATACATGTAAAATTATTCCATTATATTGAATACAATTCCATATTTATTTCAAGTATTTAACCCCATAGACCAACTAACTGGAAGCAAAGAAAAATGGCATTATATCAAACTAAGAAGCTTCTGAATTGCAAAAGAAACAAGGACCAGAATACAAGGGCTCATCACAGACAGAGAGGATACTTTTTAACCACTCATCACATAAAGGTTTAATATCCAAAATATATAAAGCACTGATAGGACTTTATTTTTTGTGGTTTTTGGGTCACACCCAGCAGTGCTCAGGGGTTACTCCTGACTCCATGCTCAGGAATTGCTCCTGGGACCATATGGGGCATCGGGATTTGAACAGATGACCCTTTGCGTGAAAGGCAAACGTCTTACCTCCATGCTATCTCCCAGGCTTTTTTTTTTTTTGATAGGACTTTATAAGACCAAAAAAGCAGCACCATCAAAAAAGGGCAGGAGTTGGGAGGGAGATGAACAGAAACTTCCTTACATAAGACATACAGGTGGCAAAAAAGACATGAAAATGCTCTGCATTTCTTATCATCATGGAATGAAAATCAAAATGAGACATAACTTACTACCAATGAGACTGGCACATATCTCTAAGAATAAAAGCAATCAGTGGAAGGGTAGAGCCTCATTCACTGCTGGTGGAAGTGTCATGGAAGTTTTGGCTAGTACAGTGTTTTCTGAAAACAATAATGGAAACAGCTCAACAAAAACGAAGAAGAAGAAGAAGAAGAAGAAGAAGAAGAAGAAGAAGAAGAAGAAGAAGAAGAAGAAGAAGAAGAAGAAGAAGAAGAAGAAGAAGAAGAAGAAGAAGGAGGAGGAGGAGGAGGAGGAGGAGGAAGAGGAGGAGGAGGAAGAGGAGGAGGAGAGGGGGGAGGAGGAGGAGAGGAGGAGAAAGAAGAAAGAAGATGATGAAGAAGAAAGAAAAAAGAAATAAAAAATGTGCTCTCATATGAACTAGCAACTTCATTTCTTGGCATCTATTCCAAGGGCAAAACCAATATGTACTATTGCTCTGACCCCAAGAAAGGACTGTTTTAATTTAAAAATTATGTTAGAGGAAGGGATAGAGTGAGTTCTGTGATAGAAAACCTGCCTTGCAAGGCTATTTAATCTCTGATGCACCACATTCAAGTAAGTGTGTGAGCCCTCTAAGCCAGAAGCATAGCCAAATTTGTGTGATCCACATGTCATTGCATAAACAGCGCGCGCGCAAGAGAGAGAGAGAGAGAGAGAGAGAGAGAGAGAGAGAGAGAGAGAGAGAGAGAGAGTACAAAGAGGTAGAAAAATCAGATATTGGGATTGGGATTGAAATTGGGGCCGAAGCGATAACACAGCGGTAAGGTGTTTGCCCTTCCAGGAGCAACTTCTGAGAGCATAGCCAGCAGTAACACCTGGCACTGCTGACGTAGAACATTTTTGTATACCTTTTGGATATTTGTATTTCTTCTCTGAGGAATTTTTGTTTATCTCGTCTCCCCATTTTTTATGAAATTGGATTTTTTTTCTTGTAAAGTTCTATGAGTTATATATTAACCCTTTATCAGATGAGCAGTGGGAAAATTTCTCCTAGTCTGTAGGCTGTCATAGTATTTAGATCACTGTTACCTTTGAGGTGCAGAAGATTTTTAACTTAATGTAGTGCATTTGTTTATCTTTGCTTCCACTTGCTTGGCCAATGATGTTGCATCCTTAAAGATTTCCCTGACTTTGGGCCGGGCGGTGGCACTGGAGGTAAGGTGCCTGCCTTGCCTGTGCTAGCCTAGGACGGACCGCGGTTTGATCCCCTGGTTTCCCATGTGGTCCCCCAAGCCAGGAGTAACTTCTGAGCACATGGCCAGGAGTAACCCCTGAGCGTCACTGGGTGTGGCCCAAGAACAAAAACAAAACAAAACAGAAAAAAATGATTTCCCTGACTTCAATGCCATGGAGAGGTCTGTTTTCGATGCCTTCAGGTATTGTCAGTATGTTGCTTTATATCACACATATAAGAACTTATGTTTTCATCCATATGAATTATGGACTCACAACTTATATAGAGGACTTTACTACACTTTTATTCGGTATGGTCTTATAAAGGGGTCTGAGTTATTTAGTTTTTTAGTTTGTTTTTGCATATAGTTTACCAGTTTTCCCAACACCACTTATTGTAGACTTTTCTTGCCCCACTTCATATGTTATGTATGGCAGTGAACATACACTTGAGGATCTGTCTCTGAATTTTCAAGTCTATCTTAACCCAGTACTATACTGTTTTAATTACTGCTTCTTTGCACTTACCATTTGAAGCTTTTCAAAGAGATGCTTCCCATCTGCTTTTTCCCTGAATTATTTTTGCTATTTAAAGGGTGGTAATAGTATCATGTGAATTCCAAGAGTGTTTGATATATTTCTTTAAAAAATGCCATGGATATCCTTACACAGTTTGCATTGAATCACATAATTCTTTAGGGGAGTATGAACATTTTGACAATGTTAATTTTTCTAATTAATGACTGGAGAATTTTTTTTTTTTTGGTTTTTGGGTCACACCCGGCAGTGCTCAGGGGTGACTCCTGGCTCCATGCTCAGAAATTGCTCCTGGCAGGCACAGGGGACCATATGGGGCACTGGGATTCGAATCGATGACCTTTTGCATGAAAGGCAAGTGCCTTACCTCCATACTATCTCCCGGGCCCAGGAATTTTTTAAATTTAATTTTTAATTTAAAATATATCACATAGTTTTTAGGTCATCTGAGCTATCTTCTTCATTCTCTGTGCATGGTGTTTGCCTGTGAGGTTTCCCCATTGTCACGCTTGTAGTGTGGTTTTTCTTGCATGTTGTGGTGGGGTTCAATGGTTAGAAAGAGTGCGCGATCATGAAGTGAAGCACGCTCTTATGCTGCCTCTAGTTGGCAGTTTTTTTGGGGTGTGATCCATAGGCCTCTGAGGAAATCTTCAGGTATTCAAGGAACACAGACAGGCACAGGAGAGATTTCCCTTGAAATCCTCAGAGTTATCAAAGGCACAGCAGGGTGGAGCCTCCACAGGTCAGAGAGCTCAGCTTATTAGTTGGCAACTCCCCACAGCCAGACTTTACTCACTTAGTCGCTGGGCAGCTTCAGAATGCAGTTTTTTAGGGGTGTGCTCCCTACGCCTCTGAGAAGACCTTCAGGTATTCAAGGAACACAGACAGGCAGAAGAAATGAACAGACACTTTGATTAAAAAAGAAATACAAATAGCCAAAAGGCACATGAAAAAAATGCTCTTCATCACTAATCATCAGGGAGATACAAATCAAAACAACTATGAGGTACCACCTCACACCACAGAGATTGGCATACATCACAAAGAATGAGAACAACCAGTGTTGGTGGGGATGTGGAGAGAAAGGAACTCTTATCCACTGCTGGTGGGAATGCCATCTAGTCCAACCTCTATGGAAAGTGATATGAAGATTCCTCCAAAATCTGGAAATTGAGCTCCCATCGACATCTATTCCACTCCTAGAGATATACCTTAAGAACACAAGAACACAATACAAAAACTCCTTCCTCACACCTATATTTATTGTAGCACTATTCACAGTAGCCAGGCTCTGGAAACAACCAAGATGCCCTTATTTCACTCAGCATAATAGATTCCATGTACATCCATGTATAGGAAAATTTCATGACTTCATCTATACTGACGGCTGCATAATATTCCATTGTGTATGTGTAGCACAGTTTCTTTAGCCATTCGTCTGTTGAAGGGCATCTTGGTTGTTTCCAGAGTCTTGCTATGGTAAATAGTGCTGCGATGAATATAGGTGTAAGGAAGGGGGTTTTGCATTGTATTTTTGTGTTTCTAGGGTATATTCCTAGGAGTGGTATAGCTGGATCTATATGGGAATTTAAAAGAGACTTTGGGAGAGCGAGTTTCTGGAGCTTCTTTTTGGCCCACTCCCAAGAGGTTCAGGCAACAGGACAGGACAGGAGACAGACACACACAGACAGCACTCACAATTTCTGACGGTTGGGCCCCACTGGGCAGGTGTGGTTTCATTTGATTGGTCTCTTATCCTACCTGTTCTTCACCCCAGGGTGTGGTCTTTCACTTCCCAATAAAGACCCCAGGTCACAGGGAGAAACTGCTTGCAGTTTCTGTTTTCTACTACTGAGATATCTACCTGTTGACCTTGGAGTTAGGAATGGAAAGCTTGTGGTTAAAATTTTCCTGGACTTGTATCATTCCCTTCAAATTTATGTGGACTATTTCCTGTGTCAGTATTTGATCCCAGACCCACATCTCCCCAAGTCCTTGGGATTGTACCAGGAGGTTTCAACTTCACACAATGGAATACTACTTGCTGCAAGAAAATATCAAATCATACCATTTGCTTTTTTGTGAAAGATCTGGAGGTTATACCATGATAAGTTAGTCAGAAGAAGAGGGACAGACAGAATTACCCCTCTCCTACGTGGAATTTAAATCACAGTTGGAGAATACTAAATTTCCAAAGAAAAACTTAAGAAATGGTTCCAGAGGAAATTTACCACTGGGTGATGGGGAGGACAGGAAAGGGAACACTACAACAGTAATAGAGGGAAGAAATAGAGTACCTAAAAAAAAAGGAAAATATAAAGGAAAATAAACAAACAAAAAACCGTGCATGCCATAGAAGCATGTTAGGGGCAGGAAGGAAACTGAAGAGAGATATAGAGGCATGTGGACACTTAATGAGGGAACTGGTATTGGGACATAGTAGGACTGAAACTTAATCATGAAAAACTTTGTAATTCATGGTGAAATAATATTCTCAATATTATTCTCAAACTCTGTACAAACTCTGTACGCAAGCGGCCCTCTGTACAACATTTCGTGGCCCTGCCCTAGAGGAATCTTTTTTTGTTTTGTTTTGTTTTAGTTGTTTGGGTCACACACCCCCAACGTTCAAGGCTTACTAATGACTTTGCACTCAAGGATCACCCCTATTTGGCTTCCTGAGGCCCCCAGGTAAATTGAGTTTGAGACCCATGACACTGAAAATAGAAACTGGTGGTAATTAACTCTTATTGCTAGTGGGTTTGTTGCTCTGTTCAGCCTCTTTGGAAAATGGTTTTGGGACTTCTCAAATACTTAAGAATAGAGTTACTGGAGCTGGAGCAATAGCACAGCGGAGAGGGCATTTGCCTTGGAAGCGGCCAACCCAGATTAATCTCCAGCATCCCATATGGTCCCCCAAGTCTGTCAGGAGTGATTTCTGAGCACAGAGCCAGGAGTAATCCTTGAGTGTTAAAAAAAAAGAATAGAGTTGCTATAAGATCCTGAAATTGTATTCCTGACTATCAACCCCAAAGAAAAAACCCTTTGTTCAAAGTACATCACTGCATTATTTACAATAGCTAAATATAAAAAGACAATCCATGTCATCAACAAGAAATGAACTTATATATTGTGGTGTACATATACATAATAGAATGCCATTTATATTTGAGAAAAGATAAACATTTTTCATCTTGTTACAACTTGGATGACAGTATAGATGATTGTGCTAAGTGAAGCAAGTCTGAAAGAAAAAGACAAAAAACAGATAATCTTGCTATAAATGAAGTATAAAGAAACAAAGCTAGATTTTAGACAATATTGCAATAGAAACAATGCTGATATAAGTTTAGAACTATCACCTGAGGTTTCTGGGGTACAAATGGGATGGGAAAAAAACTTGAGGTAATGGTGGAAGGATTCTGACTTTCTGGTGAACATGGTGCAGCAACACTGCAAATATAAAAGAATAATATTGGTATTATCATAGAAAACAACAAAATAATAAAACCCACAACATTTGTTAAGGATGGGTAGCTTTTAAATGCCTGGGTTCTGAATTTTCTAGATCACATAAACTAGAAAATAAACTATAAATATTACTTTTTAAAAACATGCAGCCAACAGTCACCAAGATTTCTAGATACAGAGGTCTGATTTTACCATCCAAGATGAAGCAGAAGTCTTCCATACACCATGAAAGCACCAAGGGGAGAGTAAATGACCATGCAAGGAGTCTATAGTTAATCCCATGACAGTATATTTCAGGGATGGGGGAACCCTGTATCTCCTAGACCAAGTTACTATGCCTATGCAGAGGGGAAAAGAAAAAAAAAGCACAAAAAAATCATTTTCCCACATATTTATTTATCGAATGATCGATTTTTTTTGACATCTTTATTTTGGTGTAGATATTGAAGTTGATGTCGCCAATATTATTTTATTTTATCTTTTTTTTTTTTTTTGGTTTTTGGGCCACACCCAGTGACGCTCAGGGGTTACTCCTGGCTATGCGCTCAGAAGTCGCCCCTGGCCTGGGGGACCATATGGGGCACGGGGGATCGAACCACGGTCTGTCCAAGGCTAGTGTGGTAAGGCAGGCACCTTACCTCCAGCACCACCGCCCGGCCCCATTTTATTTTATCTTATCTTATCTCTCTTTTTGCACTCTGGCATAATTTGATTTCAGAACCGAGACTATTGTGTGGTGCTTGTATTTATTGTTGTGCTCACTGGATATTTAATTTGATATTTCTTTCTGTATTGTTGTGGTGTTTCAATTACCTTTTTCACATCCTCTCTCAAACTGAGGTTGAAAGCCTCTAGAAGGACTCTGCCCATTTTCAGTGTATTTGACTTCTTTTTTTCTTATTATTTCGTACCCCAATCTATTGCTTTTCTTTCCTTCAAACAAAACCACATAACTCGATTTATCTAGCTTCGCCTCTTTTTTAGGGCGGGGTGGTCACACCCGGCAGCGCTCAGGGGTTACTCCTGGCTATATACTCAGAAATCGCTCCTGGCGGCCTTGGAGGACCATATGTGATGCCGGGATTCAAACCAATGACCTTCTGCATGAAAAGCAAATGCCTTACCTCAATGCTATCTCTCCGGTCCCCTAGCTCCGCCTTTTAGAGGGGGAAACAAGGGAGGATACCAGAACCAAACAGCTATTTGATCACTAATATTAAGCTAGACAAAGAGGGGATCCTACTCTAGCAGCCCAGGGGGTGATGGTGGGGAATATGGATTGCAGAAAGAGAACTGGGATGTGGGGGAAGACAAATTTGGTGATGGGTATTCCTCTGATTCAGTGTTAATATGTACCTAAAATACTACTATGTAACCCATTATGATCAGAATAAATTAAATAAAAATACAGGGGCCCGGGAGATAGCATGGAGGTAAGGCATTTGCCTTTCATGCAAAAGGTCATCGGTTCGAATCCCGGTGCCCCATATGGTCCCCCGTGCCTGCCAGGAGCAATTTCTGGGCATGGAGCCAGGAGTAACCCCTGAGCACTGCCGGGTGAGACCCCCCCAAAAAAAATAAAAAAAAAATACAATAAAGTGATGTTGTTAGTAGCTGAAAAAAAAACACATGCAGCCAAATGTATATTTGATGCATATTTTATATTCTTACATGTTTTGACTTTTCAGTACTACAAATAATGTAAAAAATTAATTAGACTTAACTGCACAGATTAAGACCCTATGAATCTTGAAAATTATTGGGAAAGATAGTTTTTCAATTAAATAATTTCTACATTGAGAAACATAAAAACTACCTGTGTTGCAGAAGCAGTCATTTCCAAGCAAGTATATATTATGCTGCAATGGAGGGAAATTAGATGGCCTAAAGTAGATTGGAGATTCCAGTCAAAGTTTTCATGGAAGGCTAAGTGGGATAACAAAGTGGGCCTAGCAGGGAAAGTTCTGAAGCTCCTGTTTAGAACAACATATGGGTAGGATCCTCCCTTAATGAATACCTATTATCTGTAGCACACAAAGTATCAAGGAAGCCCATGCTAATTTGTGACTTAAAAAAAAAATTTTAGCTTTTGGACTACACCCAATGGTATTCATGGAAACTCTTAACTCTGTATTCATGAATTACTCCTGGGAGTAATCAGGGTAGCATATGAGGTGCAGGAATTGAACTCCAGGTGAGTAGCATGCCGGGCAAGTATTAATCTGCTGTATTATCTCTCCATCCTCAATTTGTCCCTTTCCTATGTGTTGTGAAAATAAAGTGAATTTATATTGTATTACTACTTATCTGCTAAATTTGTCCTCCATATATACATATATGCATACATTAAAAGAACCTTGTTTTTTTTTTGTTTGTTTTTTTTGCTTGTTTTTTGGTGGGGGTCTCTCCTGGCAGCGCTCAGGGGTCACTTCTGGCTTTATGCTCAGGAATCACCCCTGGCAGGCACGAGGGACCATATGGGATGCCGGGATTCGAACCACCATCCTTTCGAACACAAGGCAAGCGCCTTACCTCCATGCTATCTCTCCAGCCCCTTAAAAGAGCCTTAATAGAAATTAAGATTAAAATTAATTAATAATGACTAAATTTATAAAATATCAACTTAAATGCTAACTAAATTAAATTTATATTAAATAATAATAAACACATAAGGCTATGAAAAATGTATGCTGACATTTTGTCTCTTAGTTTTGGTCATTGTAAAGGAAAAGCAATAACCATATGATCAAGTGAGAAAATACATTGTCAAGATAAATTCAGAATTCTCAGCTTGTGAGTTCACCAACCATTCCAGAATGAGGACCCTTATCTAAGAGTACAACTATAAACTAACAATGCAAACATTTTTTTTTTGGGTCACATCCGTTTGATGCTCAGGGGTTACTCCTGGCTAAGCGCTCAGAAATTGCCCCTAGCTTGGGGGTCCATATGGGATGCCGGGGGATCGAACTGCGGTCGCGATCTTTCCTTGGCTAGCACTTGCAAGGCAGACACCTTACCTCTAGCGCCACCTCGCCGGCCCACAAACATTTTTTTAAATTAGTATATAGAGATAAAGAAATGATGGTGGGTTGCCTCCCAGGATTCATGTATCTCTTTACAAATATTTCTAGCCACAAAAGTCATTAAATTCAAAACTCAAAAAAATGTGAGATTTGGTAATTTCTTTTTTTTTTCTTTCTTTTCTTTTCTTTTTTTTTTGTTTTTGTTTTTGTTTTTGGGTCTCACCCGGCAGGGCTCAGGGGTTACTCCTGGCTCCATGCTCAGAAATTGCTCCTGGCAGGCACGGGGGACCATATGGGGCACCGGGATTCGAGCTGATGACCTTTTGCATGAAAGGCAAACGCATTACCTCCATGCTATCTCCTGGGACCCCAGTGATTTCTATATCATGCCTTTTTAGCAAAAATTTTTCAAAGGAAAGAATTATGAAGTAATTTTATAAATTTATTTAAAGTAATTGTATCACATTGTTGACATATCTGATCATAATATATTTGTTTCAGGCTGACAGAAAGCAAAGTTATTAAGATATAGAAAGAGTAAAAAGGCTCAGGGACAATAGAGTTAAGGGCTGGAAGGGCCAGAAGGACCAGCTCACAATTTGAAGGTCACCACAAAGAGTAGTGAATGTTGTTTTGGGAAATAAATACACTAGCAACTAGCATGACAATGTTAAATAATGAGAGAAATAGAATGCCTGTCTCAAATACAGGCAGGGATGGGGAAGGGGGCATTGGTGTTGGGAATGTTGCACTGTGAAGAGGGATATTCTGTTTATGACTGAAACCCAACTACAATCATGTTTATAATCATGGTGCTTAAATAAATATTTTATATATTAAAAGAATCAATATTTAAAGAACATAAGTATACATAAATGAGAAAATAAGTATTGAACAAAGAAGTTGTCATCTTTCATGGGAAGAATGCTAAAAAGAAAACAATATTGAGCTCATTTTAATGCTCTGAAAAAGAATTGTTTAATTTGTTTCAGATGTTTACTTAATAATGTCTTATTTTTAAATTTTTAACAAAAGTACATAGTGCTTGTAAAATAGTTTATCTCATTGACTAATATTATCATAGTTATTAAAATATTATTCAAAAAAATGAAATAGAAAGAGAACAGAAGATTAAAATATAAAGTGAAAAAAGGAGGGCAGAGAGTTCATTAGCAGTTATATTTGTGAAAATTGTTGTATCACCAATAAAGTCATTAATACAATAGCTGAAGGTTTTGTATGCTGCCTATTTTTTATCTAGAGAAAATAAAAAGATGTGTGTGTGTGTGTGTGTGGCAGTTGTCATTTGCATAAGTACAGCAAAATGTGGGAGAAATTGGAAAGACCTTTGGCCTAAAAATACAAAGTAATTTTATAATTATTACATAAAATAAAATTTGTATCGTTAAAATCATATTTTAGTAAGTGGGAATTTATGTTAGGGACCTATGAAGAGAGCTCCATGGTTTAAAAGTTTTGCCTGTCAATTTTAAGGCTGAGAGTTCAAATCTCAGTACTACCAGCAACAAGTATAGTGACTTTGATATTTCTGCCTTTAGTGATCCCCAGTAAACTTAATAGCTGAGAAAGCAGCAAAGGTGAAATGCAATATCTCAAAGTTAATTCCTGGTTTATATATGTCCTGAATAGTCTTGGATCTTCATTGAGAAAATAAAATAATTAGTAATATAATGAGGCCAACATAAGGATGGAGAAAAAGGAAAAGATGACAGAAATAAGTAGAGAGTGGAGTAATAGAATTGATATTTGAAAATGTACATGAGATAATAGCTTTATCATGTAGAGGATAGAATATCAATAAAACTCATTCCACGAGGGAACTTTCCTTAATTCCCAGAGAACTTATTATCAGAGAACTTTTCTCTACTTTGTATTTATAGGGCAAGAGCATTTGAAAAACAATTGTTACTCAAATTCCAAGCTTTATGAAAAACTAGCATAATGCTTGAAATTAAGTAAATACTACTGCAAAGAATGAATCCATTAGACATGAAGAATGAAGAAAATGTACCAACTATCCTCAATTGAGCAATTGTACCCATGATAGTGCTGTTTCCCTAGGTAGAATCTGTGGGAAGAGAAGCTTTAGTTTGGAAAGAAGATATCAATTCAATTTTAGGACATTATATTTGAATAAAAACTTTTGAATATTTTATTTTAGAAGCATATAAATATGTTCATATAAATAACCATAAATGCTTATCAATAGGTCAGTTTTAAATCACTCGTTAAAATTATCTCCTTTTGTTCATAAAATAGCTTTACATGCTTAAAATATAAGTAATCTAACAGCTCTCTTGGGGACAAGAAATTGCTCGGTTGTTCAGCATTGCAAGCTTGAGGATGAAAGGTCAGCCCTCAGGACTGCTCACATGTACTGAGCATGATTTTCTGGTCTTTGAGTCTGGTAGCTGAACTGATCACTGGAGTTACAAGTGATTTCTGACTACACCATATGAGCATCACCACAAAAAGAGCATGACTATTACCTCTGTATGTGAACACTGAAACTAAAATTTAAAAAAAAATAGGGGTCCGAGAGATAGCATGGAGGTAAGGCGTTTGCCTTTCATGCAAAAGGTCATCGGTTCGAATCCCTGTGCCCCATATGGTCCCCCGTGCCTGCCAGGAGCGATTTCTGAGCATAGAGCCAAGAGTAACCCCTGAGCACTGCCGGGTGTGAGACCCCAAAAAACAAAAAAAAAATGCATGGCCCTCCCAGTAAGAGCCGCAACTAGACTTGTGAGTATCACAGCTAAGACTTTGTGATTTCCAGCCATTGCAATATTAACAGAGGGAAGGGATCATTAAAAGAGCGAAGAGATAAGGTGGAAGTTCAAGTGCAGCAGATATGGCATTTGCCTTGCTCCTGGTTGATCTAGGATAGATCTGCAGTACCATATATGGACACTTGAGCAACACCAGGAGTAATTCTTGAGCACAGAGAGGCAGGAATAACCACTG
>PVKC010037230.1:0-13028 GCA_004027635.1 Crocidura indochinensis
CAGGCAAGGCAGGCACCTTACCTTCAGCACCACCGCCCGGCCCCTCAGGGTTACTCTTAATTCTGTACTTAAAGATTATATCTAAGAGTGCTCAGGGGACAAATATCAGTCAATGCAAGGCAAGCATCTCAACCTTTGTTCTATCTCTTCAGCCCCTATTTAATTTTAAATATTAATGAGGGGCGGAGAAATGGCTTAAAGGGTTGGATCAAGTATGGCAATTATTGTCCCTCCTGGCCCCTTGCATACTTGGGAACACTTTTGGGCTCCAAACTAGAATGTTAATTAAATTAAATTAAAACGTCAAAATAAATATGAGACTGAGGAGAGAGCTCAAGGGCTGGGCCACATTTTTGCCTCCTGGAGTCCTAGTTCTCTCCTTGGTACAATATGGTTCTCCACTCAAAAGTAGCCAGGTGTGGCCCCCAAACAAAAACAAATGGAAGTCAAATAATTTGTTCCATATTTTTCCTTACAATCAATTCTGATTTTTTCAAAAGTATACTTCTTTAAAACGCCCTTTATCACAGTGCCAGGGAAATAGTACAAGGCTTTAATACCCGGTAACCGATGGTCTCCCTAGCATTCTAGGTATAGTCTGGCAAACTCCCAATGCTCATTGAGATAATCCTGGTAGCCTCTAGCACTATCAGGTGTGTCCCTGTAGGCACCTGAAGCTGAGACCTGTGGGTGGGGTATCCAGGGGGATTATCATCTGAATGATCCGTAGTTTCACATCTCCTGAACCCTAGCATTGAACCTCCCAATTCAATTCTGAGAATGACCAGGAGGATCATTTCTCTACATCCCACACATACACTTCCTACCCCTCTTCCCTCTAATCATCCCTTGGGAAGACTCCCGAAATTAATAAATACAATTTAAAAAAATCTTCTAGTCCTGATTATTAAATTTTGGCCACTGGACACTTTGTGCCTGTCCACAGTGCAAAGAAACTTGATTTTTGAAAGATGATTGGAGAAATCCTTGGAACCTCCACAAAATGTAGAACCTAAGTATGCTCCCGTGCAATCAGAGGCATTTTCTCATACTTATTATTTTCTTTACTCCTCACAGCTGCCCTTCAAGCAGTTCTTCGTATCAATATTTACAGAAGTGAGCAGGGGCAGGACACATGGACAGAAAATGACAGGGCTGACTTTCAGCTCAGGCCTCTCTGCCTCCAGAGCCTGCTAGTCTCACCACTGGCTGGTACGTGCTGAACAGCTCATAAGCAGAATCCTTGACATTTTCTTCATCTTTCAGGTCATAAACACTGTCATAAGTAGACAGAAATCACCATGAGTAATTTCAGTTACTTTTCTCCTCTTGAAACTGCCTGAAATTTTAATCCCCAGATCTCCTTTGTCGACACTCTTGAATAAATTACTATTCCCCTTGAGCTTCTCCTATATTCCATCTGGTAAGACGCTTTAGACAATAAGAATGTTGCTGAAATGCCCCCTGGTTATATTTGTGCATCATTTACTCAACTACTGCATATTTGGAACAAAAAGATCAGTCAATTAAATGAATTGAAGAATGCTTTACACTTGTATTATAAATGTAGTCAATTATTTATGGTAATCCAATCTTGTGTGTGTGGAAAGAGGATGAGCTTGGAGTTTGATATAAAATTGACTGCCAATGGGGCCCGGGAGATAGCATGGAGGTAAGGCGTTTGCCTTTCATGCAAAAGGTCATCGGTTTGAATCCCGGTGCCCCATATGGTCCCCCGTGCCTGCCAGGAGCAAATTCTGAGCATGGAGCCAGGAGTAACCCCTGAGCACTACCAGGTGTGACCCAAAAACCAAAAAAAAAAGAAAAAAAATGACTGCCAATAAATGATTTTTGAGTGATTTATTTTAAATTCACTGGGAGTTCAGATTCCTTTTGAATAAAATAATGAGTTTTATTCTTTTCCTATGAAAACAATGTTGTATAAAATCTTGCCTTCCTAAAAGACTGCAGTGCTCACTAAATGAAGCTAGTGTATTGTGGTTTTTATTTCATGTGAGAAATTCAAACTCAGTACCACTGAAGCAGGGAGAGTGTGATCTTAGCAATGACTTAAGATGAATTTCAAAGTCACAACTAACTTAAATCCTTGGAAAATTTGGAATTGTTCTCCATCTTGTCTTAGGACCATCCCACTCATTGCCTTTTGGTGACTCCTTTTTGCTTTAACCTGTCAGGGTGCTCTATATTCCTGGGGGATAACCTTCACTCTTACCTGTATGCATCCTTTTATTTAGTGACACTTTCTCCTTTTAAGAGAAGCTTGCCTTTGCCCTGGAGCAGGTCCCCCCACCCCCAGATTACTTAAATAAAATTCCTTTGCTTCACTACTTGCCATCTCCTGAAATTCTTTCCTTCAAGATTAGACAATGGCTTGGGAAAATTGGGTGGAGGTCAAGAATTCTGTGTATTTTGTGAGTCCTTTCCTCCTTGAATGGGCACTAAGACTGTGGTGAATTAAGTAATAAAATTAATTCCTCCCCACACTTAAATGCACTCCATACCTACAGCAAACCCTCTTGTCCATTGCTAAATGTTTTCTATCCATGTACTACAAAGGCTCAACCCTGTTTACTTTCTGAGATTAGATAAGATCGAGTACATTCAGGATTGTATCATTGTAGAAAATCATTGCCAAATGTAATGAAAGTTAAGTGTCCTCTTTGATTACAAACATGATTAAAACTAGCAAACATTCCCACACAAAACCAATCACATGTTGGATGCTTGGTAGCTTTGTCATTGCTATCTGCTGTAAACAATATTGGCATCTATCACAGCTTGGGCAGCTGTCCATAAATAAAACATAGTTATTAATAGATGCATTATTTTCATCTTGTGTGTAATTTCTATTGTGAGCAATCATGCTTTATTATCTAAGATATTTTCAGGCGAAATTAATTATCTCTTGCACTTTGGGATGCAATTCTGATGTAGTTACTCCTTCTGTCTTTACCCAATACCAGGTATGATGCCCAAAATGTAGTAAATTTGTGGGTAAAATTAGGTGATCTTGATGGAGATCAAACAGGTAATTTTGTTTATTTTATCCCTGGAAAAGTAACACTGCAAATTACTAGGTGCTCCAGAGTCTTACCAAAGAAGTACATAGACCCTTTGTAAATGAGCCTAGAATGAGATCATTGGATTGAATAATGACTAGAGAATAAAATACTACAGATGATGAGATTAATCAAGATTTCTGATTAATCTTCAACAAGCTATATACAGAGGGGATCAGTTATACTAGCAATCTGGGGAGCAAAGAAGGAGGATGTTGGGAACAGGGTTGGAGGGAGGGCAACACTGGTGGTGGGAATACCCCTGATTCAATGTCACTATGTAGTTTAAATATTACTGTGAAAGAATTGTAATTCAGATTGATCACAATAAATCATTATAAATATATACTTTATTTGTGTTTAATTAAAATATTTGCTTTGGTTATTCAATTTATTTAAGAAACCAAATACTAATCGTCTTTTACCTTTTGATTTATTTTATTTTATTTTATTTTTTGGTTTTTGGGTCACACCCGGCAGTGCTCAGGGGTTACTCCTGCTCCATGCTCAGAAATTGCTCCTCGCAGGCACGGGGGACCATATGGGGCACCGGGATTTGAACCGATGACCTTTTGCATGAAAGGCAAATGCCTTTTCTCCATGCTATCTCCCGGGCCCCTATTTTATTTTTATATATTTCATTCCATCAGTATGTCATAATCTCCACTGTTTTTCTATAGGAGATGCACTGATGAAGAGTTCCATAAATAGGGTTGTTGGGGACTGTTTGGAATAGTTAAAAAGCCCTCTCACTAATTAAAATGGAGTCTCTGAAGGTCTGAGCCAAAAAGTGTCTACAAGCTGCATGCTAGCAGCTCGTGACCTTCTGCCCTTGGACCTAAAGAAATAGAAATTAATCCCTTATCTTAGAACTGGGTGTTAACCATTAGGCTACAAGATGTCCCAAACAGAGATTAGATCTTGTATTTTGCTGCTCAGAGATAATGTTGATCTCTTGACTGATGATAATCTTATTAACCTTGGAAAATCAAGATGTTCCCTTGGTAAGTTATGGCCACTCCTACTGCGCCTCGCCCTTAATCTCTCTGTTTTTGCATTTTCTATAAAAGGTCTATTTTTCCCTTCATTAAACGGACTCCTGATCGGACCCCTTCGTCTTGAGTCTCTTTATTTTCCCAGTCCCCTCTTCTATTTCAGACTGGATTCCTCTTCGAGAAATGTGAATTACTGACGTGGTCCCTAACTTTACCTGCTGGTCGGGGTCCCTGGTGAACCACATAGGGTAGTAAAGTTCCTTTTCTGTATCTCTTTACAACTTATTGTTTCGCAATTTATTGTTTCACAACCTATTGTTTCCATCAATCCCATCTCTTTCTTTTGTTGTTGTTTCTAATGCAATGACTGGGGTCACATATGCTTGGTGATGCTTGTACAGTAGGTTTATGCATATGAGGACTGCATAATTTGTTGTGGTATTCACCACACATGGTCACATAATCATGTATTGGAGTTTGCATTACTTTGTAAAGTTGAATCTCAGAGCTTTCAGGACAATGGCTGATGCATGTAGATATATCTGGGGTTTGAACTGATTGTCCTTTTTTAATTAATATCTTTATTTAAATACCTTGATCATGAATATGATTGTAGTTGGGTTTTGGTCATGTAAAGAACAATCCCCCCACCTGCTTTTCACCAGTGCAACATTCCCATCACCAATGTCCCAAATTTCCCTCCTCCCCAACCCACCCCTTCCTGTACTCTAGACAGGTTTTCTACTTCCCTGATTCATTTACGTTGTTATGAAAGTTCTCAAAGTAGTTATTTCTCTAACTGCACTCATCACTCTTTGTGGTGAACTTCATATTGTGAGTTGGACCTACCAGTCCTCCTCTCTTATGTTTCTGAGAATTATTGCAAAAATGTCTTTTATTTCTTCTTAAAACCCATAGATGAGTGAGACTATTCTGCAGATTGTCCTTTTCTAACTTTTTTTTGAGGTTTTGTTTTTCTTTTTTTCCCTCACAATTTCACATTTTAGTATGTTTCTAGTTCTTTATTATTACTTAATACCTTACTCAAGATTTGGTCTTCTTTTTTTTTCATGTAGAATTTCCTTCAGCATATCTTGCAGAGCAGGTCTGGTGGTGGTCAATTTCATTTGCTTTAGTTTGGAGCAATATCACAATGTTAGGGTGTTAGTTTTGCACGCTGCCTATCCAGGACAGACTTTGGTTAGATCTCTGGTGTCCCATATGGTCCCCGAGTTAGGAGTGATTTCTGAGCACAGATCTAGGAGTGGTCTCTAAGCATCACTCAGTATGGCCCAAAAAGAAAAAAAAATTGCTTTGGTTTGGAAATGGCTTTATTTTCTATCTTCTTTGATAGTTTTGTGGGGTATAGTGTTCTTAGCTGATTCTCCCAATTGCTCATGGTATTGTCTATTTATTGTCAGCTTTTGACAATTTTACAAAAATATGCTTTGTATAGAACTTTCTTGCATTTTGGAAACCTGGTCATTTTGCCTCTTTCCTGGATATAAGTTATTAGTTCTTAAGTTTCAGAAGATCTCAACTATGATTCTTGAAAGAATTGTCTTTCTTTTTCCTTCTTTATACCTTTCTTTTATAAAATACCTGGTGTTCTTAGGTACCCTCTTCTAATGGATGCTGATATTCCTTATGGAGTTTTTAAATCTCTCCTAAATCTTATTTCACTCTCATCTTCTATTGTGCCATTTACACATTTTAATTTTCTATTTCACACATTGTTTCCTCTGTGAGATTAATTCTACTATGATGCCTATAGTAGCTATCAATTTTTTAATTTTGTATATAGATATATACATAGGTTTGAGGTCACACCCAGGGATGTTTGGGACTCCAGAGTTTTGGGGTCATCCCTGATGGTGCTTGGGAAAACATGTGCTATTAATGATCAAAGTCAGCTTCCCCACATGCAATGCATGTGCTCAATATGTTAAATTCTGATTCCAACTCCTCCTAGTAGGCAATATATCCAGCATCTCTGCCTTTTTATTTTATTTATTTATTTATTGGTGGTGGTGAGAATCACAACAAGCAGTGTTCAGAGGTCATTTTTGTCTTGGGCTCAAAAATCACTTCTGGTGGTACTTGGGGGACCATATGGGTAGCCAGGTGTCAAACCTGAGTTAGCTATGTGCAAACCAAGCACCCTACCCTGTGCTTGGGTCCACAGCTTTATTTTTTTTAATACCTTCAATCTCTTTGATAAATATTTCTTCCTCCTCAATATCTTTTTAAGACCCCAAA
The DNA here is from genome assembly GCA_004027635.1 of Crocidura indochinensis. Taxonomy (NCBI): domain Eukaryota; kingdom Metazoa; phylum Chordata; class Mammalia; order Eulipotyphla; family Soricidae; genus Crocidura; species Crocidura indochinensis. The sequence continues at coordinate 6,335 of PVKC010037230.1, forward strand.
TCTTTTCACCAGGATTAAGAGAGATTCTGAACTTCATTGAGCTATCATTCATGATAGGTCCTTTAAATTTGTTAGCTTCTCCAATTCCATGCCACTAAGTTTCAGCCAGAGATTTGTCCTCTTTCAGAATCTTGTGCTCCCTGGGTTAGCTCTGCCTAGACATGTTTTGCTTTCTTTTTCTTCAGTAGGTGGCACTGTGGCTTTAGTTCTGGGTTCAACCTTATTTGGTAGAGAGGGAGCCCAGGAGGGGATATAGTCTATGTTAATAAGTGAGAGAAGTAGAATGCCTGTCAAGAATACAGGCAGGGGGTGGGGAAGGAAGGAGATAAGGGGTGGTGGTGGTGGGAATGTTGCACTGGTGAAGGGGTTGTTCTTTTTATGACTGAAACCCAACTACAAACATATTTGTAATCATGGTGCTTAAATAGATACTTTAAATAAGTAAAGCATGTTTATTAAAAAATATATCACAGTCACAATTTGGGGTGGGGTGGGGTGTCAAGGTGTAGTGAATGGGGCAACCCAAGCTGAAATATGTATGCTGACACTCCCTTTCTCTGTACCAGACCAACATTCATCTCAGACCCAGAGCCAGCTTTTCAGGTTCCCACTTCAGTAGTACTATGAGGCTCTTAAGGTTTGCAGAGTAGTTTCTCCAATCCTAGAATTCCTTCCTCCACAGGAGTGGGAGGAAAGTGAAGGCCACTGATTGAACTATCACCACTTACTTTGGTTCTTTTGTTTTTGGGCTCAGGGGTTACTCCTGCTCTATGTTCAGAAATCGCTGCTGGCAGGCTGGGGGATCATATGGGATGCCAGAAAATGAAGCTAGGTTGTCCTAGGTTGGCCGCGTGCAATATGCCCTACTGCTGTGCTACCTTTCAGGCCCTAGTCTGGTTCTTTATGACTCACTATCAAGTTCAATATGCAAGAAGCATGGTGCTTCACTGTCACTGTAGACTTAATCAGTGCCAGCCTGAGTAACCAAAGAGGCATTTACTCTTGCCCAGTTTTCTCTTTCATGAGGAATCCTCACAGCCCTAGACAGAACCTCTTTTCTCTTCTGTTACATAGATCAGAAGGCAACCAAACACTTGCTTTAAAGGAAAAATATGTGAATCAATTCATAGTAGTTTATAATCTGGTGAGAGTTTCTTGTGGATAATAATTGATTTCTGGTCATGCTTTAGGGAAGAGTGTTGTTAACAGCTAAGTTATTCTACTATGTCACAGATTCCCCTCCTATACTTGCTAAATTTTAACTTGATCTTTTTTTTTTTTTGGTTTGCTTTTTGTTTTGTTTTTGGGCTACACCCGGTGACGCTCAGGGATTACTCCTGGTTATGTGCTCAGAAATGGCTCCTTGCTTGGGGCACCATATGGGACGCCAGGGGAACAAACTCTGTTCGTCCTAGACTAGCGCTGGCAAGGCCGATGTCTTACCGCTTATGCCACCACTCTGGCTCACTTGATCTTATTTATGAAAGATGCTCATCAATTCTGAGAGATGCAGGGAACCACTTGGAGCACATTCCTATGAGTCATTTGTCTTGATTGTTTAATCTTCTTTGCCAATATGATTTTTTATTTTGTATTCTTTGGGAATTATACCAACATTTCTCAGGACCCCAGGTGTTTCTATGTTCCTTAGAGAATCATTGGTGCTAAAATTAAACTTGGATTGGTTTACATGCAAAGCTAGTGCCTTAATTTATCTCTGTACTTTTTTCTAGCTCTACTAACATAACTCCTTTATATAAGAATTTCAAACTTTATAGACATTTGCATATAAATGTATATATTATATGTATATATTACCATATATGACTATAAATGAAATATTGTAGTAGAAGTTTTAAGCTTATAAGTTATTTTTTTCTTTATACTATCCCTCAAATCAGCTAAATGAATAAAGTTCAAACATAAAGTCCTGTTTGGAGAACAATAAAATGGGAAGATATTCAGTGACACATAACATTCAAATGAAATTTTACTATTTTGGAAAAGTCACATAGTGGGAAGAATGTTTGAGAAGAAAGAAAAAGGGATGGGTGACACATAGTGCAGACTATAAAAATCACTGAAGTAGTTTGGACCAGATACAACAAGGAGCTGAACTGAGGTAGTCACTTGCGACTTGTTAATCAGCCAATATCCCTATCTGGTCAGGAAAGAACTCTGACCTATGGACAGAGATTTATTTTTTGTTTGTTTTGGTTTTGGTTTTTGGGCCACACCCAGTGACACTCTGGGGTTACTCCTGGCTAGGCGCTCAGAAATCGCTCATGGCTTGGGGGAACATATGGGATGCTGGGGGATTGAACAGCGGTTCATAGGAAATCAGTGCATGCAAGGCAGACACCCTAATGCTTGCTCCACTGCTCTGACCAGAGATTTTTGTAGAAGACTATAAACTGAAGTATGGAAGCAACAAATTTTAAGAAGAAAATGAAGAGATGAGTTAGTAAAGGACTCAGAGGGAGTAGCAAACAAATTTTAAGAAGAAAATGTGTTAAAGGCGTATTGAAGCGAAAGGAAATTTTTAAAAATAATTGATTTAAGCACAATGGTTACAAAGAAATCAGATTTCAACCATAAAATGCACATTACCAGTGCAACTTTCCCACCATAATTGCCCCCTATTCCTTATTTCTTCCCACCCACTACCTGTCTTTAAGACAGGCATTATATTTCTCCATCATTGTCATGGTAGCTGTTAGTGCAGTTATTTTTCTAACTGCACTTACCACTCTTTCTGATAAGCTTGTTAATTGTCTCTGGGTGTTATTATACTATCTTTTTTTCTCTTAAATCCCACATATGAATAAGATTATTTCTGTGCTTCTCTCCCTTTTTCTTACTTATTTAATTCAACATAATAGTCTCCTAATTTATTCATGTGTAAGCAAATTATGTGACTTCATATTTCTTCTAACAGCTGCATAGTATTCCATTGTATAGATATAAGACATTTTTTAGCCACTCATCTATTGTTGGGTACCTGAGTTGTTTCCAGATTCTGGCTATTGTAAATAGTGCTGCTATAAATATAGGCATGCAGAGGATATTTTTGTATTTGTGTGTGTGTGTGTGTTCCTAGGATATATCCCTGGAAGGGTATTACTGGATCATATGGGAGCAAAATATTCATTTTTTTTGGTTACTTCTGGTTCTGTGCTCAGATATCACTCCCGGCAGACTCAGGGGACCATATAGGATGCCGGAATTTGAACCACCTACCTTCTGCATGCAAGGCAAATGCCTTACGTCCATGCTATCACTCCAGCCCCATAAAGTTCAGTTTTTTAAGGAATGTCCCTATTGTTTTCCAAAAAGACTGGAGTAAATGGCACTCCCACCGGCAGTGAATGAGAGGAGCTCCTTTCTCTCCACATTCCCGCCAGCACTGATTGTTCTTGTTCTTTGTGATGTGTGCCAGTCACTGTGGCTTGAGATGGTACTTCATTGTTGTTTTGATTTGCATCTCCCTGATGGTTAGCGATGTGGAGAATTTTTTCATATGCCTTTTGGTTATTGAGGAAATGTCTGTTCATTTCTTTTCCCCAATTTTTTGATGGGGTTCGATGGTTTTTTCTTGTTACATTCTATTTAAACAACATGGTACTGGAATATAAACAGACCCTCAGACCAATGGAATAGACTTGAATATTCAGAGAATGACCCCAGACTTACAATCAATTAATCTTTGATAAAGGGGCAAAAACACAAAATGGAGCAAGGAAAGCCTCTTTAACAAGTGCTGTTGGGACAATTGGTCAGCCACATGCAAAAAAGCAAACTCAAACCTCTGTCTAACACATCATGCACAAATGTCAAATCAAAAATGAATTAAAGACCTTAATATAAGACCCAAAACTATAAGGCACATAAAAGAAAATGTGGGCAAAAACTCTATGACATTGAAACTAAAGTCATCTTTAAGGAGGAAATGGTACTGTCCAAACAAGTGGAAGTAGAGATAAACGAATGGGATTACATTAAAATAAGAAGCTTCTGCAATTCAAAGCAAATAGTGGCTAGGGTAAAAAAAAGATCATACACAGAATGGGAGAAGCTATCTACATAACACTCACCAGATAAGGGGCTAATATCTAAGCTATACAAGTTAGTGACAGAATTTAGCACCAAAGGAGATCGTGAGTAATTTTGATAGCAGCAACTTCAGTGAGACAATTAGGAAAAAATTGGAGTCAATTTTCTGTGGGTTGAGAAATCAATTACAAATAAAGGAGATATAAAAGAGTTTAATTTTTCAAAAAAAAAATAGCCAAAGAGAGAAACAGGTTGCTAGATAGCTAGAAAGCATGCAGAGTTGAATGCATTCATGTATCTTTCTTTTGAAACTGGAGACATACGTTTTTGTTGTTCTTGTTGAAAGAAATGTGCGTTTTAGAAATTGAAAAGAAAGGAGAGTTGACAAAGGGAGGAATGTAAATCTATAGAGGTTGAAGATGGTAGTTCATATCTTAATTCTCTTTGCTCTTAGATGAAACTAATAAAGCATTTCAGAGAGAATAGGGAAATAGTTATTCTTCACCTTTTTCTCCTTCCCTTCTACCATTTCTGTAATGATACCCACCAGTTTCTCACGCTTTGCACTAGCTCAGTAATTTGAAGAAATTGATAGACATTTATTTTGTGCCATAAATAGGTCATAAATAAAATTAAAAATGTGATCAGAATAAATATCTTATTCAAATCTTATACCATTGAATTAACTTCATCTCAAAAACAGTGTAGAAATGAAATAACTTCATTTAATTATCAGAATGTGCACCTTTAGGCTTTCTATTGTGTTATATAAATTGGTCATCAGTTTCCAAATATTCTTTCTGTGATACTTGAGAGCATTAACTTGGGAATTTAATGAACAGTTATCCTTATACTATTTTAGTCCATTGGTCAAGCAGGACTTAATGGTGAATATTTGGTTCAATATTTCATTTTCCAAGTGAAGAGATAGATCACTATGGAGAAAACGTGTTTTCATTATCTGGAAGTTTTTTTTTTTATGTATCTGCAGAATCTGATGAGGGTGCTATGCATTTAGAGTTATAAATTAAATAAAACCACTTCTTTAGTGCAAAATTATTCACAGTATCATTCTGGAAATTGTAACGGCAGGCACACAAATCATGGGAAGTATAAATAGCACATAAATATAGTAACAATGCATCATAAGAAATAAAGATTTAACCTTAAAGAAGTAATGAAAAAAAAGCAGGAATATGCATAACAAACCTAGACTAAAATTGCAACTGTCATCTCTACAGTTGTGTCCTTTAGTTGTACAAAACTCCAATAAAAACTGTGGTAGGCCCCTTCTGACTTGCAGGAGTGTCTGAAGAATCTGTTATTAGTTTTACAGCTCTACTTCTTGAGCTCTCATCAGAATCATAGAGTGAAAGAAAAGCCTATTATTTTGCCAGATTTTCAAAACAACCAGACTTGTTGTCTGTTATTTCTACCCTAGAGATTAGTACAGGGCTGGACTTGGAAGGGAATTGAAGGCTTGCCTAGATGAGTGAGTGTACTCATGTAACTCTGGGCATCGTGGATGGGCAAGTTTTCCTTCCTTTGAGCTTTTATGGTTGAATACTTCACTTCTTTTTATGCATCTCTGTTACCTGGAGATATGCACAGATTCCATGGGAACAGTTCTCAATAAACTCGAAGGAAACCTTTTACCTGAAAAAAAAAATGAAGCAGTGTATACAGTAATTTTTAAATTTATTTATTTAGTTAGTTAAATTAGTTTGGGGGCCACAACCAGTGGTGCCCTTGGCTCTGCACTCAGAAATAGCCCCTGGCAGGCTCGGAGGACCATATGGGATGTGGAGGATTGAATCTGGGTTGGTCCTGGGTCAACAGTGTGTAAGGCAAACAGCCTACCTCAATGCTATTACTTAGATCCAGGTATACTAAAGCTCAGAGGCTGAAATAGATATTTTCTAATAACCACTATATACCGATAACCATAATATACCCATTATATTTCCTAATATTCACATGCACTTCGTTATTTCTCCCATACTGTATGCTGTCCTTCTTATTTGTGCTTACTTAAAATTTTCTTCTTTGAATTTGCTCTCTCAAGCCCCTGTTTTCTCTTGAACATATTTCTTTTTCTCTCTTTTACTCTCTCTGTGTCTCTGACTGACTCTCTCTTTCTCTGCTTTTTCCATTATTGGAGAAGCCTATGTTCTCTCTTTGTTTTTTTGTTTTTTTTTTGTTTTTTTGGTTTTTGGGCCACATCCAGTGACGCTCAGGGGTTACTCCTGGCTATACACTCAGAAGTTGCTCCTGGCAGGCACGGGGGACCATATGGGAACAGGGGGATCGAACCGTGGTCCGTCCTAGGCAAGGCAGCAGGCACCTTACCTCCTGCGCCACCTCCCGGCTATGTTCTCTCTTTGTAATGTAATCCTCTTTCTTCCAACTCATATTTTTCTAAGTAAATTATGTCTTACTTTTCATTAAAAATTATCTTACTTCAGGGCCCAGGAGATAGCATGGAGGTAAGGTATTTGCCTTTCATGCAAAAGGTCATTGGTTCGAATCCTGGTGCCCCATATGGTCCCCCGTGCCTGCCAGGAGCAATTTCTGAGCATGGAGCCAGGAGTAACCCCTGAGTGCTGCCGGGTGTGACCCAAAAACCAAAAAAAAAAAAAAA
>PVKC010037231.1:0-13038 GCA_004027635.1 Crocidura indochinensis
AGAACTCCCCTACCCTTTCTTCTGTCATCTCTTGGTGCTATGAAGTTGTGACTATTCTGCCAGAAACTGACCAAATTAGTCCAGACAGTTTCTACTTACTTTGGAATGTTTGGGCGAAATAAGAACTTTGCTATCTTATTGATATCAGACTCTTTCTCCCCAAATTTGAATGCATTCATGTAAATTGTACTGCTTCTGAGGTGATGTAATGTGACTTCTGGTTCCCAAACTTAGGGTATCACACAAGATTTGTTCCTAATAGATATTTTTCAAGGAGCTCATTTCTGAATGGCAAAGAAAGTATCATTCTTGGCAAAGAAAGAATCGTTTTAAAAATGCTGATCCATGTTATTAATTCAGTTAACAAATTCTTGTTGGAAAAATAAATATGTTGGATGATAATTATAGAACTGTAACTAAGACTAAAGGCAATCAGAGAACTGATTTAAAATGCTGTGCTCCTTCGAAGGAGAAAGATTTTATTGGAGGCTACAGGGTAGGTCCCTGGGAAAGAGAAGTAATGAAAGAGCAGGAAAATAATCAGTAAAGATCAGCTTAGCTTACTGTCTAAGACGAAATCTATGTAATGATCTTGTTATATGGAGATACAACTGAGGGATACAAGAGAAAAATTCTGCTTGTGATCATGCTTGATAAATATATTAATTCCTAAATGAATAATCAATGATGATAATTACTAATTTTGTTTAGGACCATGATTTACTATGTTGTTAATAATGCTCCAACTCCAAACCTACACTCTGTATCAGAAAGCCCACTTTTCTCCATCCTGCCTCCTTAGCAAACTCATTTAAATAAATTTAATGTAGTTTGTCACATGCTTACAATCATGTTAGTTCTTATGATTTTGATGTACACAGCATGGTATCACCAAAATGTTCATGGCCCTTGACTGATATCCTTAAGTTATCATCAGTCTGTCTCCGGATTACTACATGAGTTTTCTTGAAAGTACAGTGCCCTGAATCAGTGGTTTTCAACCACTGGTCTGCAGACCCATTGCTGGTTTGTAGGCATTTTCTTTCAATCAATACAAAGGGTATCACTACTTAATACAAGAGGTTTCAAGCACTGGTCCTGTGGGCAGATGGTCTGTGGTCAGCTTCAGTGGACTGGATTCAGGGAAAATACTTCAAGTTTGAGTTATACTGTGTGTTGTCACAAGAGCTAAGAGGCAGGATGGAAATAAAACGAGGTCATACACATAGTATATTTAACTCTGTCAATATGTTTAATATGACTCGGGCATTGCTTATAAAAATGAATAAATGGGAAGAATTTGTATCTTGCCTCTTTAAACCTGGAACCAATACTATAGCTTCTACTATACCCTCATCACAAAGATTCTATTTATTATTTATAATAGATACAACTAAATGTATTTGTATTGACCAAATATGAATTAACCATATAATTTTTTTTAAATTCATGATGGAATCAGTTGTAAAGTAAATATCACAATAAAAAGAGAGGTAGATCAAAGGGCAACTGCTGAACATGCACCAAACACTGAATTTGACTCAGTGGTTCTCAAACTACGGCCCGCGGGCCACATATTGTATTTGCTCCCATTTTGTTTCTTCACATCAAAATAAGATGTATGCAGTGTGCATAGGAATTTGTTCGTAATTTTTGTTTTTACTGTAGTCTGGCCCTCCAGTGGTCTGAGGGACAGTGAACTGGGCCCCTGTTTAAAAAGTTTGAGGACCCCTGGTTGACTCCTAGTGCTCCATGGCTCCCTGAGCACCAGTTTTGTTGCCATTTGGCCCTACCACCACTGAGCCCAAGTATCATGGCATTGTCAGTCCTGAGCACTGAACTATTAAATCTAGACAGATGGGCCAAATATTCCCAGGGAGTGGAACCCAGGTACGTGATCACTGCCTGTGAGCTTCTGTGTGTGTAGATCACAAACACTATTAGATATCAACTGTTTGTGGAAATCTAAAAATGTCAGACTCATAAAAAGAGAATAGAAAGTCAGTTTCCAGGAACTAGGAGGAGCTGGGAAATTGGGAAGAGATTGGTTAAAGGTTGCAGATATCCAGTTAGATTGTGAGTGATTTCTGAGAATCTGATACACAGCTTGGCGAGTAGAGTTACTAATGCACAATGTTCTTGAAAGTTGCCCAGTGAGGAACTCCTCAATGTTCTTGCCACAGAAAGAAGTGGGATGAATATGACGTGATGGGGTTGTTAGCTAGTTCTATGATAGCCATTATTTGGTAATATTTAAGTAAAGTAACTTGTCAACCTCAAATGTATATAACTTCAATGAGATCTCAATAAATCTGGAAAATATTTGAATGAGGGCTATAATCAAGATATAAAAACAAGAATTAAGAACGCATAGGGAAACTTGTATGATATCCAAACAGCAAGTCACTATATTTTAGTTGGGTCTCAGTTATGTTACTTTTCAAAATAATTTTAAGGTTCAAGACCCAGGAGCAGAGAGTGTACTCTTTGAATCCCAAGATGAAATGTTATATTTTTTCTCTTGTCATAAACAGACATGGCTGGTATTTTCATTTTGCATTTTATTCCTTGTAAATAATTTAATATGTTCTCAAGTACCACAATTGCTTTAGTGTGGGAATGGATTCTTTTGGATGGGAGCAGAATAATAAGTATATGCTCTTGATTTATACAGAAATGAAATTTCCTGTGGAATAAGATATTTGTCTAGCAGAAAGATTCTTGCCTTTAGCCCCAGAGATAAAGGGTGATAGCACACAGAGAATGTGAAATGTGCTATTAAAGGTCTATGCTTTGAAATTTGGACATAGGGAACCATTGTCCTTCCTATTTTTTTCTCTTGCATGTTACTTTGGTGCTCTGGAAGAATGTACGATGCCAGCTGCATTACAGGGGGTAGATAAAGGCTTTTCATATTTTCATACCTTTGTGCTGAATGATTTTAGGCATCTACTCTTAATGAATGAAAAAAGCTACTTTTTCTTTTTTTAAAAAAGACATTCTTGTCATTGGAAATAACCAGACAAAGTAAGCAACTCAAATGGTTTTAGCTTAGAAAATTTCCCATAATGAGTTATATGCCATTGATTGTTCTCCCCGGCACCTGAGGTGATGATCTTTTTTTTACCCTGTGACGCCCGGCCCCAGGTGATGATCTTTTATCCGCCCTTTATATTCATGTGATGGCTGATATCCAGGACTATGGTATAAGTCAAAGTATAAGATACCAAAGTATAAGACAAACTATAAGATATCATAAGAATTATATAGTTGAACACATTGATTCTTGCAGCATTGGTAGAAATGGTAGTTCAATAAGTCATTTACTTTGGACCAATTATGCTAATAAAATGAAATTTCCAAACTAAGCAATTAGTTTGTATATGGTGGATTAAGGATAGAGAATAAAATGGAAGCTTCTAGGTTTCCTTCCAATTAATGGCTACCAATTGTCAACTGCTTTCATACAAGCATGATTGAATAGACAGCTCTAGGGAATGTCAGGGGACTTTTTATAATACTGGTATATTTCATTTGTGTATACTGAAGATTTCTCCAGATTTAAAGAGAATGTATAAAATAAGGATCCTTATCTTGTGTATGATGATATTTTTTTTGTTTTGAGGCTTGAGGCTACATCCAGTGGTGCTCAGGATTTACTCCTGGTTTTGTACTGAAGAATCATTTTTGGCAGGCTTGGGGGACCATATGGAATGCTGGGAATTAAACCTGGATTGAATGTGTGCAAGGCAAGTGCCTTACCTGCTATACTATCGCTGGCATTGATGAAACTTTTGATAGAAGTAGATGCAGACACCAAATATATACTAGCAGTGTCCAAGAAAATCTGAACTCTGAGTCACATTACTAAAAGATGTATTTTAAGTATGATGACTACCAGTCTTGTTTTTACAATAGACTGCTATATTACCTTACCACCTGTGAATTTTAAAAGGTTTGTAGAAACTCTCTGAATCTGTTAATTAAGCTACAGAATGGTGTGGAAATTTCATGTCAGTTACATTACAAAACAGTGTATAGTAATAGTTGTGCAATTATTACAAATTAATTGGATGCCCAAAAGATATCATCAAAAGCATTTTCAATATCAAGTCAATTGATATTTTGAGACTTCAACTTAAATCCTTTCCCCAATTTCTGTGTAAATATTTACTAAAATAAAACTGATATCAGTTTTATTTCTAGTTTCCTTTTGCCTCTGCTCATACACCCCACTTCCTTTCTCTACCTTTTAAGAGTTAACTTTTAAGAAGAATCTTTTCAAACCCTTGCTTTCATGAATTATGCATAAACATTATTCTTATTTGGGTAATAGTATATTTGAAAACATGCGTAACTTGGATTTGGTATTATTACTGCTTACTTATTAATTAAATTATGTTTCTTGGAGCCAGAACAATAACACAGGGGAAGGCATTTGCCTTGCATGTAGCTGACCAAGGTTTTATCCCTAGCATCCTATATGGTTCCCCGAACACCACTAGGAGTCATTCCTGAGCACAGAGCCAGGAGTAAACCCTGAGCACCACTGAGTGTGGCCCCAAAATCAAACAAAAAGGTTTCTAAACTTTGAGATTACTGGCATTTTGGGCTAGAGCATTCTTGCTTGTGGAAAGCTTGCCCTATGCATTATAAAATGTTGAATAGCATCCTTGGTCTGAACAGATAACAATAGCATCCCATTTCCCATGACCCATGTTATGGCAACCAAAAATGTCTCTTGGGGGACAAAATCATTTCTGGTTGAAAACTATTAAACTACTAAATGTAGATTAGAATGGCAAGATGAGTGCAAAGTTTATTCAGAAGTATTGCATTTTATTTAATAATAAAATGGGTTCTCTATTCTTCTGCTAACCTAATGTCAATGCCATATGTAAATATTTCTGGGTTATATAGAAGAAACTTAACCCATCATTTATGTCAACAACAAATGGATTTTAAAATACATAAGAATGGAGCTGGAGAGAGAACCCAGCATTTGCCTTGCATGCAGCTAACCAAGAACGAATGGTGGTTCAAATCTCGGCATCCCATATGATCCCCAGAGCAAGCCAGGAGTGATTTCTGAGCACAGAGCCAGGAGTAACTCCTAAGCACCACCATGTGTGACCCAAAAACAAACAAACAAAAAACCTTAAGAATAGTTCATGCTAAAAAAAATGGCTACTTTATGGAACGTGTACTCCTTGGGTTAGTTCACCAGGAAATTAAATTTGACACATCTTTGCAGGGATTTTCTGACTTCTGTGCATTTCCATCTTATAAATCTTCAATGACTAATTAAATTAACAAACATTTATTGAGTAGTAATTATGTTCTTGGTATATACTTGACCTTCTACTAATTATTTGCAATTATATAGTGAATTGTGGAACTAAAGATGAGAAAATCAAGCATTAAGGACAAGTCAGATGCAATTTATTAAAAGGCCCTTGATTCATTCTGCAAAAATGTCAGATGAAACAAAAAGTGGTAGCCAACCAAATATCACAGAGAGGGTATGTTTTTGAAGTCACAGTTTCTTTGTTCATTTTCAGATCTTAGTGACCTGAAAGTGATGTTGGAGGAGGTTGTGTTCTGGGAAATTTAAAGCACTTTGCTTATGATGACAAGGTTCATTTCCTGTTTTAAAGATTTCAGAGACTAAATGGAACCTTCATGTTGGGAGTAATTTGTAAGGGTAATATACATATATTTCTATTTCTGCTATGATAAATTGTCATCAGATGGAGAATTACTGGGAAACATGAGATTCTTGCTATCTTGGGATTGTGGTAGGTAATAAATAAACACCCATTTAGCCTCAGAAGAAGAGAATTTTAAATGCCATTGGAATTAGTTTTGAAAGAGATTTGAGAATTTCTCATTAACCCAAATTATATTTCCTTTCATTTTAGGAAGTGACAAAAATAGAATTAAATATGACTTTCTCTCATGTTAATTGAATCCTCTACTACTTTGCAAATGAATAGCAAGTTCATCAACTTGTTAGATCTCAACAAATGAAAAATAGATTTTTCCATTAATAATTTTTAAAGAAGAGACTATGCTATATTTGGGGTCATAATAATTAAATTAATACAGTCCATGCTCAAACATGTTTATGATTTTATGTTCAGATCTTTCCATCATTCCAAGTTCAGTTCAAATGATACCCAAAGAATTTTTTATGATTCTCCACTTGAATATCATCTTTCTTGGCACCATAACTTCACAGCATTTATATTACACTTAAATTCTCATTATGTCGAATCTTTCTAGCTTTCTCTAGACATTGTGGGTCAGACCCAATTCATATAATGTTCCCCAGGACACCTAAGTCTAGTACTAACTACGAAGAAGGCTGCTAATAAGCTGAGATTCCCAAATTTACCAGACCTATTACCCCCTTTTTAGGAAAAAAATAATTAAGCACTCCAGAAATCTGCCTTCTGTAAGTAAAACAAATAGAAAAAAATACCCTTTAATAACATCCCAGACTACTACCATCTGTCTCTGGATTGTTCCCGAAGTATCAACAACTTTGGGCTCAATAAGTACAGTTGATTTCTAATATTAAGCTATTTTTAAGAAACAAATGCCAACGGCATTCTAAGAAACTTGCATTTCCATTTCATTTTAGAAAGATTTTTAGCACTGGCTCTGTTCCTTTCAGGTTCAAAGGGTGGTTTATTCAAATGTAATCATTAATGGTTTCATCTCAACCCGGAAACAAGAAGTGAATTGTTTGCTGTCTTTTTTTTTTCAAGCAACAGTGTCCAGCAGAATTTTTAAAATTGTAGCAACAATAACAATCAAAATTGATAGTCAGTAGTAAGCAGCATTGGAACATAACCCTTCAAATCTACTACTCTTGGTGGTGGATTTGGGAAAGCTTCTTGTCTGTCTCCCTCTGTCTTACCAGTGCAACATAATAATGAATAGTGGAGGGGTGAGAATCATTCATTCATAGCTAGAGAACTGGATTTCAATCCTGCAGTATTTAAGGGGCTCTCACAAGTATATTAACGTTCTGCTGTCTATTTAATTCCTCTGAACTCCAGTTACCTCATATATGAAAAAATATGGTCATGTCACTCTCAAGATCCTAAGGAGGATTGAGTATAGATGAAGGGGGAATTACTTTTCTCCTACCATTCTTACTGATTCCTTTTTACTTACCATTTCTACCCCTTAGCAAGAAAGGATCTTCCTCCCAAACCTTGAAATATTCCTCTATATCAGTGTACTTTTCTCAAATCTATGAGATATCTGTTCTGCATTTTGCCAGGCTCAGCCATACTCATAATATTAAGGGGAAAATTAGGTATTTAAAGTAGAAATAGGCTCAGGAGATAAATTATCTTCTTATTGGTAAAGGATGTTATCAAATCTAATAATCATGTTTAGAGGTAAATTTGTGCTCCACCGGATTATATACTGTGTAAAATATATACTTTCAAGCTTTCTGAGGCTGATACTGTGAGAGCTCTCTTACACTGTAAGCTGTAAAACTGAGAACAATGGCAAATATCACTTCTCAGTTAAGCACAGATTCTGTCCTGTGCTATGGAGTTTTATTTGCTTTCCCCGACTCTGCAACGAGAAAAAAAGGCTAGTTTTGCCTTTATTTGCACATTCATTTCAATATTCTTGATCTAAAAATGTATCTGGTTTGGGAATTTTCTTTGAACTGATATACTATCTGCCTGGCTCCCCACTGAGTTAAATAAAATCTTTAACACACATTCATTTTCTATCTATCTATGAAAGTCATGATTTTACCTTGGTTTTGAAAATCCCAGTGTGAAGTTTTGGAAAAAAGAAATGCTTGCCCTTTGGAGGTGTTAGATTCACAGACAGGCTTTGTAAGTTTAGAGACCTAAATCTATTCCATTCTCAAAAGAGATCATAAAGCACCATACATGTCTGAAAACGAATAGTCCCTAAGCCCTCATTTCCCTCCCTTTCACCTCTGTGGCTTCTACAAATGGGGACTTGTTTCCTCATTGGAAACCATTTCTCTGAGGGATGGGAAGTTCACCATTGTACTGTTAGGAAACAGAGGTATTTTATGTCAGCCAGAGACCTAAAAATAGACACCAGAGTTCTTGCCATGCAGGCTTCTCTAACAATTAGGACAACAGTTTCCCTAGTGCAAAGGGGAATCCTGAAATCATGGTGCTGTGTTTATATGCAATATAGATCAGCTGATAGGCGCTGAATGCTTACTGTGTTCCTTTGTTTCTTACACCTTTGTAATTCAGTTTAAGAGGACGTTTTTGGAGTTCCTTTGTACATTAGATGCTGGCTTGATTTGGGTTACCCTCTAGGTAAGGCTTCAAGGGAAAATTAATTAAGGACATTTATGAAGAGTTCACAAGTTGGGAAGTAGGAAAGTGAGGTATAGGAGTTGCAGAAGACAGAAAAGGTGCTATAACAAATTTCTCATCCCATCAGGGCCAATGAAATTTTATCCCACGGGGAACTGCCCTGGGATGTTTCCCAGGAAGCATGGACATGAGATGTTCCATAAACATGGGCTATATTCCATGAAGACACTTACTTCTGAGCTATTCTATCCTAAGGGTTAAGGAACTGAATATTTTACATGAATTCCCATAAGTCACATGAGAAAACTCTCAGGTGACATTAATTGATTTTTGTTTCTGATCTACCATGAGAGTGCACACAGTGACTTTGGTCAGGGTCAGAGTAAGTGCTTAAACTAAGACCATGCAAGTGCTAATTTATGCTAACATACAGATTAGCATACATTAAGGTACTACAGAATTGGTGATCTGCTCTGGCAATGAGTAGAACCTGTAAAATACTATAAATGCCAAAATGTACTTGACAGTTGAATTCAGTGAAGTCATAATCTATTGTGACAAATCAGATACAAATTAGACTATGATGTAATGTGAAAAGAGTAACATTCTATGGAATCACAGCAGAGGAAACATCCAATGTACATGGGGGAATAAAAGGAATATAAAAGGAGAGGAGAGATTTTTTTGTACAGAGGTTTCTTTTCTTATGTGTAGAGGATGGAAGGACAGCGATCTCTTTTACTTATCTTTTGCTTTCTTTTTTTGTCATTCCCTGGCAGTACTCGGGTCTTCTTCCTGGTTCTATGCTCAGGGATCACTCCTGGCAGTTAGTTCTCATGGGCTCATGGGTGATGCCAGGGATCAAACACAGGTTTAAGTTGACTACAAGCAAGGGAAGTGCCTTTACCCATTGTATTCTCTCTCTAGCCCAGAAATCTATTTTGTAAAAGGTACATTTCACTAGTTAAAATGTAGTCAGACATCAAAGGTAAAAATGATATTAGTTTTTATGGACTATTCTCTCTGGAAATTGAAGGTCCATAATTTTAAGAGGTTTTCTTAAGGAAAAAAGTATTCTATGCCTGAATTTAAATGTTACATATTTCTATCACTATCTAAGCGTGATAGGATCTTTTGATAACTGAGCTGAGTAAAGCCTTCCCTTTCAAGAGTGAACAGGCTAAATAGCCTTCACATTAGTGGAGTTCACACTTAAGGTGGGGATATTTTCTATCTAGACCTTGTCACTCACTTTGGGTTCATTCAAGAGTACCATTCCCTTAAGAATATGAGGGTGTTACTTTGAAGACACAAAACTTTTAACTGATAATCGATTTATATTGCAGATAAAATGTGTGGAGATGTTAAAAGCTCCTATTTTATGTGTGACATCATTCATAGTAGATAGTATTGGGAAGAGAAGTACTTTGATGAGAAAGGGCCTTTTTTCCCATTCTCTGGTAACAAAGATAGTTCTTCCAAGTGGAAAAGTCAGGATCTTCCTGAGAGATTTTATTTCTAAAGATTTCCCTGGGTTGATTCATACTTCTCCAAATGTTTCCCATAGATCAGATGTGCTATGCATTTGTAAACCACGCACATATGCCAGTAGCCTACCTAATGATAAAAATATAAGCCTTTTTGTTAAGAGAATGCTAGTGGCATCCAAGGATACCACTATAGGACACTGGTAGGCCACTATAAGGAAGTTTGAGTAGGCTCCATTATCATATGGTCTAGATTTAACCAGCTGTTCAGCCATTCACAGCTGTATTGTTTGTTAGAATTTTGAACATTAGTTTATGGAACTAAAGGTAACATTGGAGCTCTCATCCATACTTCACGTCCTCACTTCTTTTCTACTTTAGCCATTCATTTTATTCAGAAATCCTGTTCTTCATGGCATCATTCCATATGTAGCTGTATGCTTAAGTAGAAAATAATTCAATTGGGTTTTGAAGGCTTGTTTTATCTGTTTTTTTTTAATTTGCTTAGTAAGATGACACATTTCTCGAGGATATGGTTTGTCTGTTAACTGCTTCAGCAAGTTCTCGAAGTTTCTATCAATCAGACTCATCAAACATGTTTCCAAAAATGCTTTGTGATTAATTTGTATTGTGCCACCAGGTAAACTTGACAGTTTGTAAGCAGCCAGAGCTTTCTCTACTTGAGAAATACCAAGGCTATTATTTCAGAGAACATGTCTCATAGTTTTTAAAGCAGGACTGCCTCAGCAAAGAGTAACCTTCCATTCCCTTCCCTGTTTCCTGAACAAACATGAGCTCTCTGTACCAGTTGGAAAGTAATAATCAAATGAATCGCTTTGCAGACTTCGCATTCTCCTCACTAAGCCAAAATTATTGAAATTATTAAATGAAAGTTGTCTCAGAACCCAGATAGTAAATTGCAGTAGTCTGGAAGATGAAATACCAGATGGAAAGACATGCTTTTGGTACATCAGAGTCAGCATTTTGGGGGGAATATATTTAAGCACATCACAAAATTGTACTGAAAGAAGAAGTAAAAATCACTTCAAATGCCTTTACTCAGAAACAACATCACATCACAAAAAGGTAGCAGTACTGTACTCCTTCTTTCCTAACCACCAGCCCTCTCTCCCAACCACCTACAAGCTCATTCCAATCCATTTTCAGGCAGAAAGCTGTTGGGTGCTGAGAGAAAAATAAATTTTGCTCATTCATTTAATTATTCTTCAAGAATTTATGGAGGATTAATAATGTGCTCTGATCCAAGGAAGCAAATTTGAATAATAAATTCTGAAGCAAAGAACTCCAAAGGCATGCTTTTTTTGTCCCCCAATTCACAATACAGACCAGGCAAGGGTCTGGGTTGAGGTGTATATGGGGTTCATTTACTGTACCTCCTCTTTCTATACAGTCAGTGTAAAGAACACAGCCTGTGGTAAGAATTGGGAGACCTTATCTTTTCTTTTCCTTTTTGATTTTTTTTTTACTTTTTTTTAACACCCCCTTCACCAGTGCAACTTCCCCACCACCAATGTCCCAAATCTCCCTCCCTCCCAACCCACCCCACCTGTACTCCAGACAGGCTTTCCAGTTCCCTCATTCATGAATATGATTAGGTTAGTTCTCTGTGTAGTTATTTCTTTTTTTTTCTCTTTTTTTTGTGGTTTTTGGGTCACACCCGACAGTGCTCAGGGGTTACTCCTGGCTCCATGCTCAGAAATTGCTCCTGGCAGGCACGGGGGCCCATATGGGGCACCGGGATTCGAACCGATGACCTTTTGCATGAAAGGCAAACGCCCTACCTGTATGCTATCTCCTGGGTCCCTGTGTAGTTATTTCTATAACTGCTCTCACCACTCATTGTGTGAGCTTCATGAAGTGAGCTGGAAGTTCCAGCCCTCCTCCCATTATCTCTGAGGACTGGTGCAAAAATGACTTTCATGCTTAGTGCCTGACTTAGGAGTTCCCTAGTAGAACTCTAAGAAGTGAATACACATCTAACTCAGGAAGTTTGTGTGCAACAAGACAAACCTTGAAAGTTTTTACTGCCCCCCTATGGTAACAGAGTCGATTTATGCCAGACTGCCTGTGGTTCAAGCTAATGTTTTACCCTTAAAAATATGACCATGACATCCATGTAATAACTCTTAGTTTCTGTGTCAATAAAGTAGGCATAATAGCCTCAATATATTTCTCTGTAAAGATGCTGGGAAGATTAAAAGATTAATATGCATGTGCTTAGGAAATTACCATGTGACAGAGTCAAGAAATGTAAACTAATACGGCATTAATTTTTCCTGGGCTTTCCAACTCAAAACTGGTTTGAAATATGTGAAGGGATGCAGTGTGGAATTTAAGATTGTCTAAGAAGCTACTGGATAATGTAAAGCCCCTTCACTTTTCTTTTTTTCTGATGATTGAACATAATTCCTTATAGATCCTTCTGGATCCTTCTGGATCTTAGGTTGAAAACACATTTTCAGAACTCCCCAATTATTTAATTATGCTACTTATTTATATCTGATTTCTATTTATCTTCCTTTGTATGAGTGCCTATACAATCTTCCACATTTCTCAAATCTCATGCAATCCACAATAAGTCTGTAATTGTATGTTACTACTCTAGAGAAACCCCTTCTTAAGGTAGAAAATGCCCTACCAGTCAAATATAATGGGATCTCCCCATCCACCCTTTTTCTTCTCAACATGATTGAGTTTTCTCATCCTAGAATCTCTCTTCCCTTAACATCAAGGACTCCATCTTTTTTGAAATATCTTCCAGTTTTCCTGAGCAAGTCTCTATTTTTCTTGTGGAGTCTTTCTTATAGCCCTCCTTATTCAGTGCTCCTGATTGTGAGTGGCTCATTTTTATTCTTCTTTGCTATTCATCTTACAACTTGGCACTGAGTGGTCTCGTTAACACTGTAATGATCTAACTACTACAGTCCCTACCTAGCCTGCCATTTCTCCTTGACTTCAGTGTGATATGTTTGATTGCAGATTGGACATCTCTGTATATTAATTTCAGTCATTGCAAATATAGAATGATCAAAGTTAAGTGTATTACCTTCCTCCTTTTGAAGCATCCTGTTACATTTCTTCTTTGAATAAAAACATTTATATCTGCTTAGTTGCCTAAGTTGGAACTTTGAGCCAAGTTCCCTTTCTTTTGTTCTCTCTATATCTTGTCTAATACAATTTGACTTTAAATTGTT
>PVKC010037232.1:0-13043 GCA_004027635.1 Crocidura indochinensis
CACCGGGATTCGAACCGATGACCTTTTGCATGAAAGGCAAACGTCTTACCTCCATGCTATCTCCCAGGCCCCTCATATTGTTTAAAATAGTCATGTGTATTGCTAGGAAGTTCTGAAACTGAATAGTTGTGCAACCCTATGCATATGCTTTAATGTCAATATTGCAATGTAGAGTTAAAAGTAAATGGAAAAATTATAATTTTTAGGTGGGCTGTGGGACTCTGAGAAGATAGCCTGAGACAGTGGTAGAGTGAAGTGGCTCTCTGATAAACATGTCTGTTGAAATGTTGTGTGCATGAGTCCCATCAGTAATAGTATTGTGAATTATGGTGGCTAAATTATGAAAATAAAAATGTAATTTAAAAAATGATGGGAATTTTTTTTTAAAAGTTAAATATAAAAGTCGAGAGATAACACAGCAGATGGAGCATTTGCCTTGTGCGTGGCAACCCGGATTAGATCCCTGGCAAACTATATGATTCCCCAAGCATGCCAGAAGTAAATTCTAAGTGCATAGCCAGGAGTGTAACCCAAGCACTGCTAGATGTGGCCCAAAATACAAAGCAAAGAAAATAGACCCCCAAAGATCAAATAAAACCCTCAGTTTCTCTCTCTCTCTCTCTCTCTCTCTCTCTCTCTCTCATATTTCACACTCACATACAATTTTTTTAGGTGGGGGCGGGTCACTTTTGCCTGTGCTCAGGGGACCCTGTGACACTGGGATTGAACCCAGGCCTTCAATCCAGTCATGTGCTCAATCTATTGAACTATCTAGGAAAAAAATCTTTAATGATTCTCTATGAGGTTTGATTTTTATAGCTAAGGTAAGAGAAAAACATTTTGGCAATTTGATACGACATACATTTTTTAAAAAAAATTGCTTGTAGCTTGGTATCTGGCAGTTTTCCTAGTAGAAATATATCTTAGCATTATGATTAAAGACATATATGATCATGAAATTCTTTAAATTTTTAAAAATTTGTATTTTATTTTGGGGTTACACTTAGCTGAGAGCAGCTCTTGGTAACTGCCTATGAGACACTTGTGATACTGGTAATCGAACTTGGGCCTCACACTTGCAAAGTGTGTAGTTCAGCCTATTGAGTTCTCTTTGATACCTCAACTTACTTTTTTAACCCAGTGCTTCATATATGCATGATAAAAGCCTTTCCATTGAGCTACAGTCTCAGTTCTTAAAAATATATTGTGAGGGTTTAGAGAGACTATACAGGAATCAAGGTGCATAGCTGGCATGCTGCTGATTCAAATTCAGTCTCTGATACTGAATTGGGTCCTGAGTATCTTTGGTGCAGCTCTCAAGGTCTCTCGACCACTATAAGGGTGCCAGGATGATCCCTGGCACTGCCCTCACATTGAACTGCTGTTCTGAATCACTTGGGAGGGCTCACCACCTTCCCGCAAATTCTTTGGAAAGATTTTATTTTTTACTAGTTTACTCTCAAATTATTCATGTTTCTTCTATCTTAATACACAGCTATCATCATAATTTTGGTCTAAATGTACTTTATTCAACATCTATTCATATTCTCAAAGTCCTGTTAAAACCAAGGGATTTTTGTAAGTCAAATTATTATAAATATATTTACTAAAGAACTATGGGCAGCACATAAGGATGGACGGTCCATCAATATGTCTGGGCTCAGGGCTTCCTGTAGAGTTCCTCTATCAGTATATAGCAGAAATGGAAAGATAAGGAAATCTTGGGTACAACTTCTGTATGTTGTGATACACATAAGACATTGATTCAAACAGAATGAATTTTTTTCTTCTCTTCTTATAGGAATGACTGGATTCGAGTTGGCCTCTGCTACCCATCCAACACAAGCTTTCAGGTCACCTTTGGCTTTTTGCAGCGGCAAAATGGCTCATTATCCAGAATGGAGGAGTACGAGTCTGTGAGCTCCCTGGAAGAGCTGCAGAGGAAGCAGTTTGAAAGGAAATTCTATTTTGACTCCGCCACAGGGTAATTTGGTGCTACCAGTGAATGAGAATTATTGCTATTTTTCTTTAATGGTGAAATTACTAGTTTTTCAGCATACTAAGAATAGGCTGTGATGTGATGGCTGTTAAGAAAAGCAGCTGATGTGGGTAATTCTCTCATCACTATTAGAGGCTTAGAGGAGAGCACAAATGACATGTAATTATAGATGGCAGTAGAAATCGAGTGAATATGTTTGCCATATACCTATTAAGGCAATTTAAAAGGAGACAGCTTCCTTGTCAATAGAGAACTAGTACACCCAAATGAAAATTTTTTACTTATTTTTTTCATAACTCTGCAGATGATTGTTTACATACGGTGGAGTTCCTATTTCAGTGAAAGTTTATTTTTGTCTCATCCTTGAAAACTATTTCTCAAGCTGACCTTGAATTGTTTTTTTTTTTAATACACTGTATAACCTTGGCGTGTTTGCTTTCAACTTTCTCTAGGCTGCGTCTTTCCACATAATTATTCTAATCCTGTTCATCTGGGGTCCTGTTGACTTTGTCTGCTTTTATCCAGTTACAGTCTCTCAGCCTTTGGGTTATGGTAGGCTTGATCTCCTGTATTCTTCTAGCAAGTAGCATGCTCCTTCACCCTCCATTCCTTAAGCTGACATTCCTATTGTCTGCCATTATCTAGATGCTATAAAGATACTAATATAAGTAAGATACATGTAACTTCCTGCACATTTACAGTCTACCCTTGGAGGATTTAGGTATTGAAGGCAAGAGATCAGAGAGTTAAAGACTTAAATGCTATGGATTGGAATATTCAGTGCGCCTCGTGAGATAATCAGCCTATGGTCACACAAACCATTGCCAAGAAGGTGACTCTGGTGATATCTCTTGTGGCCTGAAGATAAGGTGGTGGAAGAAGTGGTGGGTGAACTTTCCAGTGTGGATAAATGCATAGAGCATGGAAATATGTGGCGTGGCATGTTTGGGGCCAGATCAAAAGTTTAGACTGAGGAAAAGAGTGTGAAGACTGATTGGAGATATGAGATTGACTTCTTTAGTGCCTTATTAGCACTAAATTATTTGTTTTCCAGGGTCCCTTTAGCAGCCAGTGTGATCTTCTTAAATTTTCTCTTAGCATTGTTGCTGTCAATTTCTGTCAGGTTTAAACAATATTCCTAGGGTTTTATCCACATAATCAAACTTCTACATTTACAGTTAATTTCCACAGAAATAAATGGAACAATGAGATATCACAAGTTATAAAGTCAAACTGCTAATCACAAGTAAATGTAAAAAGATAGAAAAGTATTTTTATTTGAATATTTCTTGATTTCTCAGCATCTGAGCTTATAATTCATTTTGATGATTTTGACTGTATTTCTAAGACTATAGCCAGTTAAGACCCTGTTCTCTATTTACATATGATCAGATTACTAGCTTTTGGACCACTGAAAGATTCTTACCTCACAATTAATTACATTGTTCATCAGCCTCATTATAATATGGATTCTTTATCTCTAATAATCAATAATTTTTGATCAAGTTCTCTAAAATCTTGCTTCATTTGGTTTAGAAGACTGAGGTTTGCTGAAAGATGCTGGATTGCTGACTGAAGCTACTTTTCCATTTATCTTGGCAGTAGGACAATAATTCCAATTGGGTGGAACTGTTCATTTTGCTTGGTTTTGGCTAAAGTACAGACTAAAGGAACCTTAGGCCCATCTGCTCCTTATAAATATCACAGGAATTGATTTCAGACTATATCTTGGACTTATCCAAATAACTCAGTTGCTGTTTTTATTCTTCTGATTTTGTGCCTGAAACAAAAATGATTTGTACCCCTTCCCCCCAAGAAAAAGGGAATAAACCATACTAATTTACTGAATCCTAAACTTTACCACAAGCATAAAGTTTTCCAAAGAATTTTTGAGGCAAGCCAGAGTCTAACTTACCCAAATGCCTGCTAGACTAATTTAAACCAGAAACTACTTTTTATCCTTTTTGAAATGACTGAATCAGGTTATCAGAATATTTTCTTAAGTGATAGTATTTGACTTAGGTTCTTAGGAAGGAGCATAGAAAGGGCAGAGAAACATTCTTTGTTATAAGAACTCACTGTATTGAAGGAATGTCCTCTTTTGCCATATCAATTTGAGGAATTTTGGTGTGTCTTGGAGAGTTCATCTAATGCCCAGTGAATTGATTTCTGTTCTATACAGGCTATTATTTTTGTATCTCAAAGCCACAAATCACAGGGATGGCCACAGTTACTGTTCATCTCAGGGTTGCGAAAGAGTCAAGATCCAGGCAGTAACAGACTCAAAAGACATCAGTAACTGCATGGCCAGAGCATATCCACGGTATTACAGAAAGCCATCAGCACTCAAGCCAATGCCATCCATGCTCCAAGGACTCTGCCAGGGCTGTGGGACCCAGCAGGTAAAGGAGGAAAAAACATCTTTCCCCCTCCTCTTTGCTCTTCTTTCTCCTTTTCCCTTCCCTTCTTTTCTCCCCACTCTGCTTCCTCTCCTCTTTCTGTTTTTTTGTTTTGTTTTGTTTTGTTTTGGGGGCACACCCAGCAGTGCTCAGGGGTTACTCCTGGCTCCATGCTCAGAAATTGCTCCTGGCAGGCACGGGGGACCATATGGGGTACCGGGATTCGAACCGATGACCTTTTGCATGAAAGGCAAACGCCTTACCTCCATGCTATCTCCCGGGCCCCTTTCTGTTTTGATTCTTATAGTGTCCTTTTAAGATAATCTCTATAAAGACATAACTTTTCTAACCTAATTATCCAGCTATATTTGTTAAATTAATTATTAAATTCATAGCATTAAAACATTTTATATACTTAGAATAATTTTAATGAGTATTATACTTAATCATTTGAGCATTGGAAACATTCTAGACCTATCTTACTAAATGATTTTGTGCAGTTATGTTTAGCTTTATTTTTCTTTTATGAACCATTAGTCATAGTTATTATTTTTTATTTGCTTGGGGGACCATATCCCATCATGCTTCTGGGGAGGGGGTCCACAATATAAGGAAATGAACTCAGGCCTCTCATGTGCAAAGCTTTTACTGTAACCCTTTGAATTATCTTTCTAGCTTTTGGAATGCATTTTTTTTTACATATGTATTGATTACTATCTTTGTGCAATTGTAAAATATCTGAGGCATTTGAGAGAACATCACTTTTCCTTAAAAATTTGAGGAGAAATTTTGTTTTGAAAATCCAAACCAAAGCAAGCATTGAAGTATATAGGAAAAATGTTCACTAATTTTTTTTGTTTGATTTTGTTTTGGAGCCATACCCAGCAATACTCGGGTTATTCGGTTATTCCTGGATCTGCACTCAGGCAGGAATCACTTCTGTTGGTGCTTGGGAGACCATAAGGAATGCTGGGGTTTGAACTGGGTTGGCTGCATGCAAGGCCAACACCCTATCTTCTGTACTATCTTTATGGCTATGAACATTTACACTAATTTTTGATCCCAAGATGAAAGCATTCGGGCTGAATAGTGTGGGAGTGCAAAATGCTTATGAATGGGGATGTCTTTTAAGGAGGAGGTTGAAGATGGATTTTGGAGTGATTTGAAAGTTTAGAGAAGGAAAGAGAAGGAAATTCTTGAGGGAGGGAACAGACCTTGCAGCAGCAAAGTGTTATGAAAGAATGGGAAACACTGTGGGAAAGTGTGGCTGATGGAGTTTAATAGCACATAGCTAGTGGAATCAAGAGTGTTTGCCTACTGCAGGACTGCATTGCTTAAGGATATTCTGGTCTACCATGAACTGAAAATATCATGGTGCTCCTACGAGGTCATAGAGTAACAAACAGGCCAAGGGAGTAGTAGACTGTGCCCTCTAGTTTTGTATAATAATTACTTGCTCATATTCCCACAACAAAGTTACCTAATGACACAGTTCTCAGAATATATACAGCACAAATGTAGAAGGTGGGTTTCAATTATGGAATTCTTTGCACACTGACTAAAGGAGTTTAGACCCGATAATGGACAGATCACTGGAAGATTTTAAATAGGGTTGTTCTTGTCATACACTCTTTTTCTGGAGTTTTGGAATGATCAAGTTTCAATTTAGGACAGCTGGTCTGAAAAGGACCTCTGTAAAGTATCTGTGGATGTTTTTGCAAACATTGTTTACTAAGATTTAAATATAAAACAGGTTTGGTCATTTGCAAAATTGATTTTTATCAATAAAATTATGGATGTTTGAAACTGGTATTCCAAAAATGAGGGAAATACATTTCTTACATAAAGGCTATCAAAAGGTACAATTCTAGGTTATGAGGTACTAAACAAATGTTTAAGGAAAAAAACACTGACTTCACTTGAATTGAGTTTAATTAAGGGAGCTTTTTTGGAGGAGGATGGATGCAGTTAAATTAAAGGTGGAACTTTTTCCCTGTCTAGATGGTGTTTACAAGTGATCCTCATAAAACCTACCTCCCTGTGCAATTCCTGTCCCCTAATAAAACAGAAACTCAACGTGGAGACCCATCTGTTATTTCTGTAAGTACCATCTGGCATGAATGGGGTTTTCATAATTCTTTGGGGACATACATTATCTGGCAATAGATAGCTCTGTTTTACCACACTACACTTGGCAGGTTAGTGTCAGTATCTATAAAAGAAAGGTCATTGTGAGGCAACATAAAAAAATGGCGTATTTGACCAGATTTCTTTAGGAGCACAGAGGTCTTTTTTGTTTGTTTTTGTTTTTAAAGTGTTCATAATTATGTTATCACAAAAATACTTGGACATAATGAAGTCTTCCATTGATTTCTTACTGTAGTAAAATACATACGTATTTTATGTAAAACCTCATTGTCTTATCTTTCAAATGCGCAGTCATTGGAAAGAAAATTCAGACTATACAGCCATTACCACAATCACCTCTGGAGTTTATACAGTTCTTCCCAGAAACTTTGAATTAAGAATATTTCTTTGTGGGGACCGGAGAGATAGCATGGGCATAAGGGTTTGTCTTTCATGCAGAATGACGGTGCTTCGAATCCTGGCATCCCATATGGTTCTCCGTGCCTGCCAGGGGTGATTTTCTGAGCATGGAGCCAGGAATAACCCCTGAGCGCTGTTGAGTGTGATCTCCCTCCCTCCAAAAAAAGCAAAAAAACCAAAACGAAACAAAACCAAAAAACCACCAAAGAATATTTTTTATTTTTACCAAGGTGGAGGGAGTTGGGTATCATATGAGAGTCAAGAGGCATAAAGTACCATTTAAGTAACATGAATTAACTTAAAAAACTTTTTTTTATTCATTTATTTTGGTTTTGGGACAACACCCACCAGTGCTCAGGGGTTACTCCTGGCTTTATACTCAGAATTAACTCCTGCAGGCTCAGTGAACCCTATGGGATGCCAAGTGGCCTGTATGCTGTGCTATCTTTCTTGCCCCTTTAAGATTTTTCTGTACAACTCTTTCTCTATAGTCAACTGCATCAATTAAAATTTGGTAAGAGGGTGGAATTCATACTATTTTCTTTTTTTCTTCTTTTGGGGGGAGCACATATCTGCAGTCATCAGGGCTTAGTCCTGGCTTTATGTTCAGGGATCACTTTTAGTGAACTTGGGGACCATATAGTGTGCCAGGGATCAGACCTGACAAACCTAGTTTGGGATCATGCACACTTACTACCTTTTAAGCCCCTTTATCATTTTCTTTTGTAGCTGTTGGGCTCATGTTTGTGAAACATGTACTTTTTCACCGAGTCAAATCTTCAATCCTTTCTTTTTAATACTATAATAAAAATGTTTAAATAAAGAAAAATTAATATCCCTACTTCAATGTAGCACAGACATTTCTCAAGTATATAGTAATACCTATTGCCCCGGGGTTGGCATTTCTTCATTTTATTTTTACAAAATAGTTTTATGGCATGAAAGGTGTTATCTTAATATCTGAAAGAGGTCAAGTTCGTAGCCTACTAGCATGGGATCTGGTGAGAGTAATTGCACAAGGAAGCAACTATTTTGTTACTAGGTAATCAAAATGTTTTGTTCCCCCAAATGTCAGACAGGTTATATCCCAGAATATCACTGTGCCTCACATCCTAGAAAAGTCATAGAACATCCTGCTTATTATATTTATTTTTAATACTGTTCATATGGATTTCCTGACTAGACTTGCTTGGATAATGTATTGGTTGAGTGTTTATATAAAGTTTTGTTTCCTTTCAGTTACAGATCTTGGGGGTTATATTTCTAAAGAACAGTGAATGTATTAAAGATTACAATAATACATTTTAAGTGTATCTCAGTTTTTATTATTCAGATTTTATTTTTGAGGGGGCTACATCTGGCAGTGCTCAGATCTTACATCTGGTTCTGTGCTCAGTTAGGGCTCATGGGACCATGTATGGTGCTGGAAATTGAACCCAAGTTGGCTACATCTCTCCAGTCCCTGATATTCATATTTATTAAAAAAAAAAAAAGAATGGCCTCTAATTTTCTCAGATACAAAAATTTTATACAAAATATAATTTTTTTCTCAGATACAAAATATAGAACTTCAGCTCAGGAACACCCAAAAGTTTTTTTTTTGTTTTGTTTTTGGGTCACACCCTGCAGAGCTCAGGTTACTCCTGGCTGTCTGCTCAGAAATAGCTCCTGGCAGGCATGGGGGACCATATGGGACACCAGGATTCGAATCAACCACCTTAGATCGGCTGCTTGCAAGGCAAACGCCACTGTGCTATCTCTCCGGGCCCCCAAAAGTATTCTTGATGATAGCAATATAAATTGACTTATTGCAATTTATCACCCAAAGCACCTTTAGATTCCTGGGAAATCAGTAGTAAGTAGAAATAAAATTAAAATACTTTCTCACATAGAGGTAGAGTGTTAAGAACATTTGGGGATTTTAGTCATTTGTAATTTTAAATATTCTAACAAAAAATAATCTCTATGTGTTAAGTTGATGTTATTAATAAAGAGCTGTACGTATTTCTATTTTTCTGAGCCAATATTAGGATAAGGAGCTCCCTGAGTGGCACTTGAATCACTATTAGCTTTGTCCTCAAGCAGGAGCCCACTTGTGTGAGAAGGGAGACTTAGCTGCTTGGAGTTACCTTGGCTGAATGCTCTAGCTGCCAAGCCTTGTTCATAGGCCCTGTATTGGAATTAGCAAAGATTAGTCAAGGTAAAGTCTTTAAGAACAATGGCATAATTTCAGGTATTTATGGAGTAGTACATAGAATATTCAATTTAAATTCTGGATATAGTTTTCATGAGTTTAGAAGATAGAGGGAAGGAATTAGAAAGACAAATCATCTCAGAGATGAGAACAGATACCATTGTGTGTGTGTTGTATATGTGTGTTCTCAGCTCAATGGCACTGACTTCCCCTTCCGAACTGCTGGTGTCTTGATCCTCCTCGTGGATGCCTGCACTGTTCCCTTCCGGTTGACAGAAAAGAAGGTTTTCTCTCTGGCTGATGTCAGTCACATGGAAGAGTATCTAAAAACAGGCATTCATCCAAGGTAAGTGAGGTTTACACTGTGCACAGAAGAGCCACTTTAAGGAGAACATCAGACTCACTCATAGCTTGGTTTATCTATTTGCTTATAGACTTTGGAAGTTATTCATCCCTACCCCAGCTTGATGCACCTATGGTTTAAGTTACTTTAGAAGATGCCACCAAATAGCAAAAGCAAGAGTTTAGGTACTGATGCAGATATTTTTCAGAAAGGTTCAATATTTTGTATGACTCTGTTTTACCTGGGTCATTTTGCAAATTCATTATAATTTTAAGCAATTTCATAGACAGTGTTATCTTTATAGTCATCTGTCCCATTGATGAACCATTGAATATCATTGTATTCTGACTCTGATATCTGAGTCATCACCTGGCCACTTATGAAGGACTAGAAAAGAATAAGTTGATGTTTTAAGTAGTAACCAGTCTTTTAAGAATTGCTGGTTAGTCTCTGAAGCAGAATTCACATAGGTTAACCTTTTCCTTCTGAAATCTTAAGATATTGCCTGGAGATTAGATAAATTCCAGTACCTATGTGTGCTCCTGACTTTGCTGTACACAAAAGCTTATATGTAGTTACTAAAGAAAATATGTTTTCCCCAGGTTTAAATAAGGGCTTGTCTGAGTCATCTTTAGCCACTCTGCTTCTTACATATAATAGAACTAGATCTAAGTAAGTCCCAGTTATTTTAATGTCACATTTAATGTCAAAAGCTATCTTTCCAGTTCACCTTCCCCTCAGATCATTGGATAAACCCTTAAAGTTGCTATGGTTAGACCTACCAGATATTTCTGTTCATTTGGTTTTTGTTTTGAGTGCTGATGATAGAATCTAGGTTGGCCACATGCAAGGCCAGCACCCTACCTGCTATATTATCCCTCCAGCCCCAGACCTCTGGTATTGACTCTGAAATGAATCCCTACAGCCTTCTGAAGAATAAAAAGCCCAGCAACATAACTTAGGGATCTTAATAAGAAATGTCAAGACTCACATTAAGAAAACAAATACAGGGGCCGGAGAGATAGCATGGAGGTAAGGTGTTTGCCTTGCAATCAGAAGGTCGGTTGTTCGAATCCCAGCATCCCATATGGTCCCCTCAGCCTGCCAGGTGCGATTTCTGAGCATAGAGCCAAAAGTAATCCCTGAGCGTTGCCGAGTATGACCCAAAAATAAAAAAATAAAGGAAAAAAGAAAACAAATAAAAAAAAGATGAAAACACAAGTTGAACAATAAAAGTTTCTGGATGAAAAAATTGATATTTTTAAAGATGTCACTTTGTCTAAATTAAAACATAAATGTAATGTGTTTTAGTGTTCCACTAGGTAACTTTTGTAATTGACAGAAGATACTAAAGTTCACATGGAAAAATAAATGTGGGA
This sequence comes from Crocidura indochinensis, assembly GCA_004027635.1. NCBI lineage: Eukaryota > Metazoa > Chordata > Mammalia > Eulipotyphla > Soricidae > Crocidura > Crocidura indochinensis. Next base: position 10,862 of record PVKC010037232.1, read on the forward strand.
AAGTAATAGAATACTTTTTAAAGAGATTACAATAATAACAGAGACATTTCAAATTAGATAGTAAAATAAACCACCATGTCATAATAAGCCAGTATAAATGCTGGCAGACAGAAAAAGTGTGACCAGGAGAAGAATGGTCCACAAAGCCATCTTGAGTATTTATGTTTGTATTTGTGCTCATGATAAAGAGAGCAATTTAGACCAAATCATGGACTACAGATTTTATTTTATTGCTATGTAGATTCGGTATGTATCTATTCATTGATTTACTAGATTATGAAGCATGAATAAATCAGCTAAAAGAAACCAAAACCAACTTTTCCTGTTATAAGATCATTCTCAAGCTATTAACTAGGTTAATCTAAATTAATGAATTTGCTTTCTCTAGTTACCTGAGGTGACAGCAATGTATATTCTAGGTACGGCAAAGGAATGAAAAGTTGTAGTGAAAGGAATGAAAAAGCATGTTTGCTTATTTTGGAGTTTTGTATTTTATCCTGATCTATACTATATTAATTTCAGGAAAATAATTCATGCTGAATTATTGAAATTTGCTGATTTTCTGACTTTCCTAGGTCAATCATCCTGTTGAGCACAAGAGGAGAAATAAAACATTGCAATATTTCAGATTCATTAGTACCTCTGGGATTAGCTAAACCGGCTCATCTCTCTAACAAAGGTTTGTATTTGCATTTTTTAAAATTCTTACAAGACAAACATACATGCATTTTGACAATAGAATGTGGGGCTCAAATCTTTTTCACGAGCTTGCTTTTCTAGAATGGCTGTCATTAAGATAATTTCTAAGTAAGGAGACAGCTTTAAAGGAAATGTGTTGGGATGTGGTTTGTTATTTGAGGCAAGAGGTTCATGGTCAGAGTTCAGTTACTGACGTAAGGAAAAATTGTGTTTGCGTTTGTTTTAGTCTCATCTTCATTCTGCTCATGCCCCATGTTCTCCTAATTGAAACTGTTTACATTTTCATTCTTTTCTTAGGGAGCACCATATTTTTGGGATTCAGTGGAAATTTTAAACCATCATGGACTAAGCTATTTACCAGTCCTGCGGGCCAGGGCCTTGGGCTGCTTGAACAGTTCATACCACTGCAGCTGGATGAATATGGCTGTCCCCGCGCCAGCACTGTCCAGAGAAGAGATCTGGAGTTATTAAAGCAAACTTCAAAAGCACATTAAGAACTAATTGTAACTTAAGTGCTGGGGGTTGGGGGGGGGGGAATGTGAACTAACTTATTTAATTTATAGCATTTTAAAAAAATGACACTGTTAACCTAAGGGAACCATTTTCTTATCTTGTACAGAAAGGAGGATAAAAAGAGTTTAAAGGGATTGCTTGAATGCCAGCGCATGCACCTTCTAGTTGTACAAAATGTTAAAGAATCTATTTGTATTGTTAAGGCTGGTCTGTTAGGAGAGAGATTCTGGCATGCCTCACCTTCCACCCCCAGGTTGTGTAAGGATCACATGCAGTGTTTTGACCGTGCATAATGGGTTGTGGGATAGGAAAGTCTGAGTCAGCCTGAATCCTTAAGAGCATTTCTCAACCTTTTCCTGACCATGGACCCCATCCTAACCTTATTTCCTTCCTGTGGCCCCATCCTTTCCTAGTCTTGTGCAGAAGACCCACCACCATTTATGCAATTTTCACCTGTGGCCCCTTGGAATATCCTGGGGGCCTGATGGCTCTGAGTTTAGAAACACTGTTTTAGAGGCCAGTGCTTGCAGTACTTGGGTACTTGACGTCTAAAAGCTCAGCTGTGTCTTTGACTTTGGGCCAGTAATTGACTTGGGGCTGGCTTGTTCAGGGATACCCTGAGCCTAACTCCAAGTAGCCTTTGGGATTCTTCTTTCAAGAGATAATGCAGGCCCAGTTCATCCCCCCCCCCCCCGTTTTTTTCCTGGACATGTGCTCATGTGCTTTTGGGGGGTCGGTGGCACACCCAGTTATTACTCCTGGCTCTGCATTAGGAATCACTCCTGGTGTTGTTCAGGGGACCATATGAGATGCCAGAGATCAAACACGGGTCAGTAGCATGCAAGGTAAGCACCCTACCCACTGTATTATTGTTCTGGCCCCTCTATGTGCTGCTTTTATTCATTTGTGTATTGATCCTTTCTGAGGACTCAACTTTCTTTTCTTTTCTTTTTTTTTTTTTTGGTTTTTG
>PVKC010037233.1:0-13034 GCA_004027635.1 Crocidura indochinensis
AATATAATAGTATAATATAATTGATTATAAAAAGAAAGTGACTAGAAGTAGGAAATTTATTGTATTTTATTTAAACATATCATGCAAAGTTGCAGTCAACTGGGACAATTTAATTTCAATTACAGAAAGGTAAATGAAATTAAACATTTAGTTCTTAATTACGCTAGCCAAAATTTGAGTATTTAAGTGGTATCTATTGTCAGTATTTATACTAGAACAGACATAGAATAGTTCAGCCAGTATATAAAGTTCTATTTCACAACCAAGCATGGAACTTATTTTATTTTCTCAGCACAATTTTGTATCGGATAACCATAGGATATTTTATTCTACTGGCATATAAAGGAACAGATTTTGAAAGATTCTAGGAAAGAATGTTTTTCTTTAAAAGACAGAGCATGAATAGAAAGTCCTTTGCTTCCTCTCTTTTTTCTTTTTTCTTGGGAATGAGAATAAGTGCACAGGTATAGGAGCAATGATGACAGAGGTAGGTTCAGAAGGAGAGAACTTGAGTGTGAGTCTTGTGATAGTTTAAAGCTTAAGAATCTGCCTACCTGAAGCCTTCTCACAAACTAAAGCCTTTAATATTTACAGGGTTAAACCTTTATTTTCTGGATTTTCCGTTACTGATAGCTTAAAACGGGATCAATTGAAATAAGTTTGATTCTCCTCCTATCGCTCTCTCTTTTGATGAATGGGTATATGCTCAGGGTTTAGTCTTGTCTATGTTTAGAGATAACTCTTGGTGTTCAAGTTACCATATGTGCTACCAGAGGAGAAACCTAACCATTTTACCATCTCTCTGGCCTCCTCTTTTACCTTTTATACCCTCAAAGGTCAATGCTTATTTTCTATGTTCACGGTTTACATGACCATAATTATGTAGTATAGACACAATATTCCTTCTGTATTTTAATTTGTAGTACTATAATTCAGGGGTGGCGAACAAGTTTGACACAAAGAGCCAAAAGTTTAAAGTGTGAGAGTCAGAGAGCCACACCATGCAGTGACCTGCCAAAACAGACAAACACTCACACAAAAGCATATAATTTTAACAATAATATATTAAACACATATTGCATTTTGCTATTTTGAGTGAGGGTAAAAATCCTGTTCTCCACCCCTGTCTATATGCAGAAGTGCTCACAGGCCATAAACTGGTCCTTTGCTTATGGACCACATTTAGCCCTGTGCAAAGGGACTGTGCCTAGTTGTGCTCAGGAGACTACATATGGTGTTGTTATTTGAATCAAAGTCACAGCCATAGCAACGTATTAGTCAAGAGCCTTTACTATTTCTCCAACTCTATCCTGTTACAAAACTCAATCCTTTCTCCTAACATTGAAATACTATTTTCAGTGAAGAAATATTAAATATGGTAAAGTATAAATAAGAACATTAAGCCGTCCAACTATTCATCATGAAATCCAATTTTAACATTTTAAGTTTTATTTTATAAGTATACATACTTTTAATGTTCTTTAGCCATTGCTATTAATGAATCATTAACATCAGCATCTTTTATTTTAATAATTAAAATGACAGATAATACTACAATAATGCAGATTAGTAGCCTTACTATATTAGAAAGTCTATGAGATCTATACATTTTAGAAAAACTATCTTGATTTCTTTTACAATGAAAATAAACATTCGATTCCTTGTGAAACTGATTAAATTATTAACCCATGATTAAGTAGACTTTTTAGATTTAGAAAACAATTTTATGATCATATAAATATTTTAACAATTAGTAGAATTACAAGCAAGAAAAGATTCTATTATTATTCTGTAGCTGCCTTATGATTAAGATATTTTTCTTTCTGAGGTTGCATTCTTATTGCTGTTTGTGCCTTATTAAAGACATCAGAACCAGTCAATACACTACAATAGCTTGCATAAATATATTCTCCCAAGTTTAGTTTTTCACTTTAAAAAATATAACAGTAACCAGTTCATTTTATTAATTGTTAATAAACAGTGATATATATTACACATCCTGGTTAGTATCTTGGCTTCCTAGACAGGACTTCAAAATAGTGAGCATATAATAGTCACTTTCCTGACAGTGTAAGTACCATAAATAAGCAATTAAGCATTTCAGTGGATGAATGACTTGAATAAGAAAAAGGTTTTTAGAAGATTTTTCTAGAAGAAAAAAATAAAAACAGAACACTACAAATATTTGGGGGAATAATTTGAAAAAAATGTCAAACAGCTGTGGGATGTGATGAAAGGTGTGTCACAGATGAGAAAAACTTATTTTATGAATTCTCTATCTCTGAAAAACTAATAAAATAAAAATAAAAACTAATAAAATACAATAAATTTTTAAATTTTTCTTAATATTTTCTTCACTATTGCTTCCTTTGCTCAGAAGTCATTTGAATATTTTTTGTATCTTTATTTTATTCTTTTTGATTTGAATAGTTTGTCTTTGTTCTGTCTTGTGACTCATGTGGATAACAGACCTTAACATGCATCTCTGACAATGTGGCTTGCTATAGCGCAACTCTGCATCGTTCCACATTCTCTTGACCAGTGTTCCACCTAACTGAGAACACTTCTAGGGTCTCTGGGAATCTGTGCAGGTTTCAAAGTTACATCCTTGAAAATTGTAATAATGGAAATAGTATCCTAAAGAAACTGATTTGCTGATCATGTTATTTACAAAACGAGAACTCAAATTTAAGAAACAAAAGAGATAATATTTTTTTAGCATTTTTCAGCATGATTTAAATGATTAGAACATTTCTGGGTTCCCAAGTCCAGGGTATTCTTGTTCACAGATAAGTAATGAATATTTGATACAATATTTTGCCACAGAATTAGTTTTTTGTTGTAGTAATGACCGTACACATCTCAATGACTTTACTGAGGATGATGAGATTCACTTATCTGTAGTCTCAGACTGAATTCTCAAAGTACAGACTTTGAGATGAAACTAATAGATGGAAGAATTTTGAGGTATGTTTTCAGAAGCTAGACCTGTAAAAATTAGGAAAGACACAACGAGGAAGAGGTAGAAAGTGATCTCCAGTGGGTCTAGTCAGTCTCTAGGAACAGCGCTGGTGCATAATTTATGGGTCAAATGCAAATAAACATACACATCTCTTTGTTCAAAACAGGAAATGATGACATAGATGGTACTAAATCACACTGTTTATTCTTTTGTTATTTAAATTTTCATGATGATTTTATATTACACTTAACTGAAAAATAAATAACTTTTAAGTAAATAGTATGATTTTACTGACCATCTTTATAGTCTATCCTGTCAGTTTTTAATACAAATAAAAGAAAATTTTTTGAGAATCAACACAATAACACATATTGCCTTTTGTAGCTAATAAAGGCATATGTATTTTGTTCTTACCAGAGCAAAACAAAATCAATTGATTTTATTTGATATTTTGATAGGTTCACTATTAATAGTATACTTTGCTAGTAGTTTCTGGCTTACAGATAAATAAAAAAAATAAATATGAAATACTTTTCTGAATAAAGTTGATGAATAGTGTGAAGTAATATGAATATGTTAATTTTATGTGGATTTTAGATGTTTAACTTAAATTTGCTCTGAGTCTTATTGAAGTATTGGAATAATAGTTTCACTGGTATGCAGTGCTCATGGGATACTGCAAACGCTAATTGCTAATTGTGTATCAAATTGGACTTGACTTCTTTGTGGTGAACATACTGCATTGTTCCTATGGAATTCAATAACAAATTCAAAGATAGGAATTAAAACAAATTCAAGATGAGAGCAGCAAAGGAGAAACTTATAAAATGGTAACCACCATGAAGGTTACAAGTTCAAAAATGTGCTACTTCATGGGAACTTTGGAATTTGGACAATCTTTCAGAATTTTTTAGCAGTAATAAAGGAGATTTGAGATTAGAATATCCTTATTTGAATATCCTTAACAACCAAGTTTGGGTAAGGCAGTTATCTGTGACATTGGGCTGTTATAGTGCAGAAAGAAGGCATGATAAGGGTTAGATGACTATAATTATATGAGCTGGGGTTGTGTTTATGGACTTTAAAGATAAATATGGGCACCATGTATATGAAAGCAAATTGTATTAAGGCCCAAGATAGCAAGAGTGGGTGGTTTTGAAATTTGAAAGAAAGACTGTTTCTACTTCGACAAACTTTCATAAGATAGCATCAAGGAATAATGTTATAAATCTTGTGATTTTAATATTTTATTGTAAAATTATTTTTTGGTTTATATATTCTAATACTCACTGATGCATGTGTAGCAAGCGCGGTCATAAGTCTATGCTAGCTACTCCACTTCTCATGATATTGTTCTCTGGAGACATTAAAACTGAGAGGTCCAAAAGGTCTTCCAGAAATCCTGTCTCCTCTTGTACCTTACATGTGTTGGCAAATATCTTCATCTTAAACTTAAATACATCTCGTAACCTTCCACTCACAATTGGTATTTCATCTGTTTTATAAATAGAAGCCTAAATTTGATTCTTAACTTTTGAATTCCTTGCATTACAAGCAAAGAATTCAGCTTTCCCCCCCTGAGATAAATATTAAAATGATAGACTATTTTTAGAAAATTTCTGTTTTTAGTTATTAAAGAGGTCTGAATTGGAAAAGAGAAAGAAAATTGCTATTTGGAGATGACATTACAATATATAAGAAAGTCCCAAACAGTTCACTATGCAGTTCCAAGAAACATTAAATAAATATATAAATAGCAAAATTGGTTGCATATATGTGTATATATACATAATATGTAATGAAGTAGAAGAGAAAGTGGTCTACCTCATTCGAATAGTTTACAAAATCACCAAGTACCTATGAATCAACAAAATTTGTGAAAGATCTGTACCATTAAAACTATAAAAATTTAAGAAAAAAATAGAACTGGGAATTTCTCCCACTAACAAAAGCCCAAGATTGGGACAGTCTCCTAAGTAAAATACATTCAGCATGATTCAGATTATTGATTCAAACTTGTACCCAAGCAGAAAATGCTCTTCTAATATAGAGTAGACTACCATAATATTACCATTCTATACATTAAAGTTGCTTGTTGTTTATTAATGTTATAATAACTATGTAAATTATACAGACATTTTGCTTAATATACCTATTAATTCTTTTTTTAAACCTCCATCTTAAAATCTGTGAAGAACCCAGATCTCTAAGTACATAAGACTGGCTACAACAACTGCCACTAAGCAAAATTTGTCATGGGACTATAGAGAAAGACTTTATCCTAGGTTTCATCTTAGGACCTGTGCAAAAAACAAGATTGCTAACTATAGAAGACTGACTTTGACAATCATGACGGAGCAGAACTTTTTCTGGTACCATAAAAAGAGACATTGGGGTAGGGCAACCAACAAACCCAAAGCCTGAAGTAAGTCTTTTGACAGTTTGCTTCATGGGTGAAGACATCCTGTATCTCTTAGACCAATGGAATTTCTTTTCTAATTTTTCCCAAAGTTTGCTGTGCCTATGCAAACAAACAAACAAACAAAAACATATGTCCCCTACCCCCCTTTTTTTCTTTTCTTTTCTTAATTTTACTTATATTCTAGATAGGGGATCCCGCCTTTTTCATAGACCCATAGAACATGAATAATTCCAATCTGTCTCATATTTCTGTTTTCCTACAAATAAAGAAAGGACAAAAAGTGAATTGGAGATGGGGGTCAAGCAGTCTCAGGAGCATTGAGTGGGAAAAAAAAGATCAGATATAAATAACCATCCCAAAGTCAATCACAATAGAATTAATAGACCCCAAAATACAATAAGCTAAACACAAAATAGACCTGTTACACTGGTAGTCCTGGGAGCTAGGAGTGTGGTATGCATGTGGGGAACTAGGGTGAAGGGAGGTCAATGCTGTTAAAGAGAATGGTCCTAAGTCACTGTCACTAAGTGCCTGAAATACAACTGTGAATGACTTTTAATTCACAATGGTCTCAATAAAAAATAATAAGTTATTTAATTGAAACACCACTAGAGTCCCAGCTGCCATCACAAAAGCCCTGTGCCCACATAGGAAAGAAAGGTCAGTGAGAATAGACCAAACACCTGACACCCAATTTTCATAACCCAAGCTCTGTGAAGGTGGGCACAGGGAACCCCAGGTCACTTCCTAAATTTTGATCACAGGCAAAACAGCCCACCCTTCTGCCTCTGGATCTCCCAGCTGCCATCACACTAGCCCCACACTCACACAGGAAGGAAGGGCCATTGACACGTTAGCCCACAAACCTCTTAGACACTTCAGATTTTATTAGACAGTTCCAGACAGAGCAGGCCTAACATTTTTTCCTTAGAAAATATACATTCCTGGGGGCCATAGAGATAGCATGGGGGTAAGGTGTTTGCCTTGCATGTAGAAGGTTGGTGGCTTGAATCCCAGCATCCCATTTGGTTTCACGAGCCTGTCAGGAGTGATATCTGAGAGTAGAGCCAGGAGTAACCCCTGAGCACTGCCTGATGTGACCAAAAAACCTAAAAAAGGAAAGAAAGAAAGAAAGAAAGAAAGGAAGGAAGGAAGGTGGAAGAAAGAAAGAAATGAAAGAAAGAAAGAAAATGTAAATATACATTCCCAAAACCAGAAAAACAACCCAACAAACAAGTATGCAACATTTCTTTCATACTTGGGCAACCTCACTTACTTAGAATAAATACTCCCAAATACATATAACTCCAACCACCTCTTATACAATTAAACGACCACTTTTTCAAGCACCCTGAAACTCTGGCAATTCAATCCACCCAATGCAAAGAATTATAAGGAAACTAAGGAAGATGCCAGCAGGTAGGGATATAAAAAGAAATTCTAGTAAATTTCCAAGTCATCCAAAGTGCACAAACCCTTTAGACGAGAACCTAAAATCAAAATTTAATGTTTTAGCAATAGAATTAAAGGAATCACTAACCAAACGAATTAAGAAATCAGTAACCTAACAATTCAACAAGCTCAAAGAATAACTCTACCAGAAGATGAGATAATCCATACAAATGGAATTAAGAGATCTAAAAAACATGCTATCCAGCCATAATACCAGGATTACACAGATAGAGAAATGCATGGATGAACTTGAAGGAAAAATAAAAGCCAGAAATAACAAAGAAGTCAGTAAATATATGAGACAGAACATTGGAAGAAAATGTCAAATACTTATATGTTGTATTAATTATTAATTATAAAATCCTAATGGTGTCAATAGATGGTGAAGCCTTTCTCGGTCCAGCTGTGGGAGCATCTTTCTTTCAAGGTGAGATAGGCAAGAGGTTGGGGGAGGGACTAACTCTTATGAACAAAGACAAAAGAAATAATCTACAGCTAATAGGAATACTAGATGGGAAGGAAAAAGAGAAAGGGAAGAACAAGTAATGAGGAAAATAATAGCAGAGAATATCCCCCTCTTGGAAAGAGGAGGCTGTACAAATCCAAGAGGCAAAAAGAGTACCAAACAAAACAGACTCTAACATATCAATACCAAGACATATAGAAATCAAAGTGGCAAAAAACAAAGAGGGAGATAAATTATTCAAAGCAATAAGGGAGGAAAAAACCTCAAGTACAAAGGAAGGAACATAAGAATCAAATGAGATCTTCCATTTGAAATAATTCAGGTAAGAAGACAGTGGAATGACATATTAAAACTGCTGAATAAAAAGAAACCTTTCAACCTAGAGTCCACTACTCAGCAAAACTCTCAATTACATGGGAGGGAGGGTTAAAAACACTCTCAGACCAAACAACAACAACAACAGCAACAACAAAAAACCCTTGAAATACTTGTGCTAAACAAACCAACTCAAAAAGAACTATTCAGAAATCAATTAAACAAAACAAATCCCCAATTTTAACAACAAAAACTCTACACAATATATAGCACAACAATCCACCCTATCAATTATTTCCTTAAATGTCAATGGACTAAAGTCTCCCATTAAAAGGCACAGAATAGAGGATTGGATCAGTAAAAAAAGCCCAGCTATCTCCTGCCTTCAGGGAACAACCTAAATGTTTAGGATAGACACAGGCTGAGAGTAAAAGGATGGAAATCGATTATACATGCCACTGAGAAAAATGCTAAGACAGCCATACTCATATCAGAACAAATTGCATTCCACCTCAAGAAAGTACTCAGAGACAAAGATGAATACAACTTATTGATCAGGGGACATTAGATAAAGAATTATTAACGCTGATCAACATTTATGCACCAAATGTAGAGCCAGGAAAGTATTTGAGATTTTTTTCTCACAAAACTAGAAGAATATATGGACAGAAATAGTAGTGGGAGATTTCAACAAACCATTATTGCCACTAGAAAGAGTCACTAGATAGATCACTAGCAAAGACATAAAAATCCTAAATGAGAAACTAGAAAAACAAGGACTAATGGACTTATACAGGAATCTTTGTCCACAGAAAGTGGAGATCGCATTATACTCAACTGCTATGAAACCTTTTCTAGATTAGACCAAGCTTTAGGACACAAAACTTACATAAAATCACAAGTATAAGGATTATACCAACCACCCTATCAGAGAAAAACACAACAGAGATCAAGATTGATTGTAAAAAGATGTGGAGAAAAATCTAACACCTGGAGAGTAAACAACATGCTGCTCAAAAACAACTGGATCAGAGATGAAATCAAGGAAGAAATAAAAAGATTCTTTGAGATGAATGAAAATGAAGGAAGAAATTGCCAAAATCTATGGGACACAGCAAAAGCAGTAATTAGGAAACTCATAGAAATAAGAAAGAGGAAAATGACAAAATCAACATCGTAAAGGGACACTTTGTCTATAGAATTAGCAGCAAAAAACCCAAACACAGTTAGAAAAAAGAAATAATAAAAACTAGAGCAGAAATAAACAATATAGAACAAAAAAAACAATATAAATAATCAATGGGGACAAGAGCTATATATTTTTATATCTTTATTTGAACACCTTGATTAGGAACATGATTATGGTTGGGAATAGTTTATCAATACCCACCTCACTTTAGTCTAGTAAATTGGATTATGCAAAATACCACCAGAGATTTGTTAACTCAGCCTTCCATTATTAAGGAAATGATGACTCGACAGGAGTCAGTGGTCTAGTACTTAGCCATTAACTAGAATTGATTATATATCAGTATTACAGATTCATCAAAAATTCTCTAGATCTACTTTAAAACGTGTGTATATGACTTAGAATCAAAGCATTAGAGTGAGATTTAAAAATGTAAACACAGTATTCCACCAAAATTTGTAAAACACAATTCATAGTCTTGATGTTTTATTACATTAGCAAATAGTTAATACCCAACAAGACACAAAGAAGTAAAATATTTATGGGATTGGTGGAGTAATCTCAATCTCATGATATTGGGATATCATTAAAACTGGTATTCTTTTAATAACTGTAATACTAATTATCATATGAATAACTTGTTACAGCATCAATGTTTAAATGCCATATAATAACTTAACTACTTTATAGCACTGTTTAGAAAACATGAGTGGAAAAAAAATGAACTGAGAAAGTATGTGCTATCAATGATATTTTTCAGAGAGCAGAACAAGAGTATATTGTTTGCTGACTAACTTTCTGTTATGACCTATTTTCAAAGAGTTTTAAAATCCTGAAAGTAAAGATAAATTTTGCCCATCATATTTATTATGTTTATGTTAACTATATGCAAATCATTTAAAGGGATTTCATGCTTCAAGTTATTTAATAGTGCAGTATCATTCTATATTAAAATATTCTCTTTAAAAACTGATGGAAGAGCAACCATAAATGTGTTAAAAGTGTTCAGAGTATGGCTTTATTTTTCCCAAATTCTTTTTACATAAAATCAGGATAGTTTTATTCTTTAAGTCTTGGTTGTCTGCCCAAATACATCCTTGAAAATTAGACCCATTTCTTAAATATGTCTGGAGCAGTGTCAAAAAAGCATCTAAAGCCAAGGCTAGTGTGCTTTTGAAACTTTGCACAGAAATGATCTCCAAGGACTTCAGCTATGTTGAGGCAATATTTCTGTAGAGGAAACTTACATCTAGGCTGACATTTTCCATCCTCGGTTTTCTACCTGCTGTGATGTGGAATGGCCAAGATATGAAACTTCTAACATCAGGGTTATAACACAGCTTTACTAGCCTCCAAGGGCTTGTTCCTCATGACCATTGTTCATGAATGCCAGATGATCTAAGAAGATCATGGAAATCTGGCACCTTATTGCTATTTTGGCTAATATCACCAAAGAAAATTAATTATTATTGTTTTTGGAAGATTTTATCCAGTGCAAAATGCAGTAATATCAACATTTATATTATTATTTGGCAGAGATTTGGTGAATATGAAAATGGCAAATACTATGATCTTATTTTATTTATCCCAAATGATCAGTTTTAGAGCCTCAAAATGGTATTGCATTCCTATGGCTGAGAATCTTATAAAGTTAAAAAAAAAGTACTTCACTAATTTGTAGGAGTTGATGAGATGCAATAACTTGAGCCTCTATTTGATTCAATGGTGCTTAAATTTCTGATAGACCATTATTTCATAATTAGTTTTCTATTTGCTTGTAAAGAACAGCATTTGGTCAACACAAACCCACCTTTCTATTAAGACTATTTATTTGCTAGTATGTATAATTATCCTCAGACACTGATCTTCGATGGTCCACAGATCAGGGTACATTCAGACTATGGGAAACTCTTGTTCAATATGCCCGTAAAAACAATAAAATCTTTTTTCTTGCTTAAAAATTGCAAGATTAATACCATATCTTACTAATTTTGAGTGTGCCATCTAATCTGGATGGACTATCTAATCCTTATTTGGCACTCGCCTTAATGTTCTGTGACTTGTTTTGCTTGTTGACTTTGTCGACTTTCCTTTTACATTTTTTATATTTAACCACAGTGCCAACCTTGTCTTCCAAAGTTATTCAAGTGGCTGCTGGGATGTTCATAATCCAGAAGATATGGGGAAAACCAACTTTTGTGTTTATTTATTTTTGGCATACACCCAGTGATGCTCAGAGGTTATTCCTGGCTCTGTGTTCAGGAATCTTTCCTGGCAGGCTAGGGAAATCATCTGGGATGTTAGGGATCAAATTCATGCTGGCCACTTTCAAGGCAAACATCCTATCTGCTATACTATTACTCTGGTACAACAAGGAAAGTTTCAACTGACATGTTCACCAAAGGAAATAGAGTATCTTGCCTCCTAATGCTACAGAATTTGGATTGTAATAGTAAATCAGAATTTATCTTCTTTATAACCTATGTGCTGGGCACCCACAATGTTTCGTGTTCAATGATATATGTAATTTTGTGCTATAATTGCCTATCATGTTTCCTTTCTTAACAGTGTTATGCATAGATTCTTTTGGAAGAGTTGTCCTACAATAGTACGTTATAGAGAAACGTGAGATAATTCGTCAATTAAAACTCAATTTTCATTATCAAAGAATGTGGGGTATTTAAAGTCTTTTCCTTCAGTTCTTTCTTCTCACTACTGCATAACATATATGTCAAGATGTCAAGAATTAAATTTAAGTTCTTATTTCTAGCATACAGATTCTAATAGAAATGTATGCAGGAAAAATCCCCAAATTTACTAATTCTAAAGACCTGCAAATAATGCTATCAATTAATTTTTGTTAACTCAATATCTAGGGTTTTCCTGTGTCCTGTGATGGATTCTATTTAGTTTCCATTGAATTCTCTTATTCTCTATTCAGACTCTGAATTACATTATATCACTTCAAAAATGTCTGCTCTCCTCAGAGGTATAAATTAAACACGATTGCTTTCTGTTATTTGCAACCAGAAATCCCTATTGCAAATTTTTTCCTAACATTTATTTGCTAAGTAAAAAAAGCTTAAAATAGTTAAGATTTTAGTTTCCCACAGGAGTTTTTCTGAAACTCCTTGTGCTGGCTGGCAGGAGTATTTTCAGTACGAGGATTGTGTCTTAGAAGTAGATATACAATACAGATTAATTTTGTTTTTCAAAAAGGTTGGACAAGTCTGTATTCTCACCAACAGTGAATGAGAGTTCTTTCTACCATATCCACACAAGTATTTGTGATGAGTCTAGATTTTGTGATGTGAGATGTATCTCATTGTTGTTTTGATTACATCTCCTTAATTAATAATAATGTAAAGCATTTTTCATGTGTCTTTTGTCATCTGTTTTTCTGTTCACTTCTCCCTATTTTTGATGGGGTCATATTTTATTTTAAAGTTTAATATTGTGGGGGCTGGAGTGATAGCATGAAAGTAAGGTTTTTCATGCAGAAGATCATTGGTTCAAATCCTGGCATTCCATATGGTCCCCGTGCCTGCCAGGAGCGATTTCTGAGCGTGGAGCCAGGAGTAACCCCTGAGCACTGCAAGGTGTGACCCCTCCTCAAAATAGTTTAATATTGTATATCTTAGATATTAACCCTTATCTGATGGGTATTGGGTAAAAGTTTCTCCTTTCTTTAGGTAGCCTTTGTACCCTAGTGTCTGTTTTCTTTGAACTACAGAAGTTTCTCAGTTTAATGTAGACCCATTTTTTATCTTTGCTTCCATTTACTTGGACAGTTACATGGAGGGTTTTGCTTACACTTTACTCTATGCACCTTATGGTTTCAGGTCTGATCAAAATGTCTTTAATTTTTTTGATTTGACCTTTATGTACAGTGTTAACGAAAAGGGAAAAGCTGGGATAGCAAGTTTTTTTTTCCCCATAGGCACAGTAAGTATTGTTGGAGTTGCTGGACCTGTAAAATGCTTTCCTAGCATCTATTGATAAGATGTTTTGTTCTTTTGTTGATATGGTGTATTTTTTTTATTAATGATATTTCTTTATTTTTTGTATATTGTTGACAATAATATTTTAGGTACATATTAACATAAAATCAGGGGGATTCCCATATCAAATTGTCCTCCTTCCACCTCCATTCCCATCCTACCACCCATATCCACCTCCCTCTCCCTTGGGGCTGCTAGAATAGATGGTCTCCTCTGTGCCTAGCTTA
>PVKC010037234.1:0-12940 GCA_004027635.1 Crocidura indochinensis
TATTTATTTTCTTTGGGGACACACCCCTGTATGCATTGCTTACTCCTGACTCTATGCTTATGGATTACTCCTGGCTGGGTTTGGGGAATTATATGTAGTACCAGTGATCAAACTCAGGTCATTGCATGCAAGACAAGTGCTTTATTACTCCCTAGACTATTTCTCTGACCTCATTTTTTTCTTTTTCTTGTGTGAGTATCAGCTCCAAAACAGTGCTTGGGGGCCCAAGGGTCACTCCTGGTATAACTTTTTTGTTTTAGGGTCACACTCGACTTACAGAACAGAATGGTGCTGTTCTGTATGAAAAGTATGTGCTCCAGTTTTTTATTTGTTTTTTTGCATTTGTGCTCTGGTTTTGATCACTGATT
The DNA here is from genome assembly GCA_004027635.1 of Crocidura indochinensis. Lineage (NCBI taxonomy): Eukaryota > Metazoa > Chordata > Mammalia > Eulipotyphla > Soricidae > Crocidura > Crocidura indochinensis. The sequence continues at coordinate 369 of PVKC010037234.1, forward strand.
CACTGGGCTCCAGAAATCTATTATTTTATTTTGTTTGAGCCACTCCAGCAGTGCTCTGGGTTCATACACACCTCACTGTGTGTTTAGAGGCCACACCTGGGCCTTTGCTTAGGTGTCATATGTAATCTCAGAGATCATCCTGGCGGTTCTCCAGAGATCATATGATATGGCAGTATTCAAGCCAGGATTGTGGTAGCATCCAGATACCAAAGCCAACACCTTAACGTTTGTACTATTCCCCAGCTCAGAAAACACCCCTTTTGGGAAAGAGCTCCATGTTGCATTTGACATCACTTGTTTTGGCTTTGAAATTCTATTTCTATTCTGCTTCCCTATGATTAGATTCATTCAGTGATTAGAAGTGTTAGAGGGCGGGGCAGGAGAGATAGCATGGAGATAAGGCATTTGCCTTGCATGCAGAAGGACAGTGGTACCAGCATCCCATGTGTTCCCCTGAGCCTGCCAGGAGCGATTTCTGAGCGTACAGCTAGGAATAACCCCTGAGCACTGCCGGGTGTAACCCAAAAACCAATAAAATAAAAAATAAAAAAAGTGTTAGTGTTAAAGGTGCCCAAGGCTGTTCTGGACCCATTTTGTGGTCCAGGGTTGAGATGTCTGAGCCCGGGGAGAGGTCCCAGGGATCGGGGATGCCCAGGGTCTGAGGAAAGCCTACCGCTCAATTGAGAAGACACAAACCTTGGAGGATGCAATCACACGTGGTTTATTCAATCACGAAGCTCAGGGTCCACTCACAGTGAGACCCAGAGCTACTCCTCAGACAGGTTTTTAAGGAGTTTTACATGGTAATTAGTAAACAGGTCAAAGCATTTCATAGGTTGTACAAATTGTATGAGTTTGAATTTTACCAATGACAATCTCAGAAAATGGCACAAATTCTGCCCCTTCATGACCTCACAAGTATTCCACCTTGAGCCTGATGTTTTTCCTGATAAAGATAGTCCTCCTAGATGGTCCCTAGGTGTGTACTGATTTGGCTCAGGGAATGTCCCTTGCTGGTAGGGTGGAGGTCCCCTGTGCCAGGGTTGAGTTGTCACTCTGGGCTGTGGGCTTGACTATGAGGGAGGTCATGAAGTTATTTTGTTAAAGAAAAATCTTCTATCGATCTAGTGACAGACGCAAGATCAACATTAGTATTAGCCATTTTTATGTTTTCTATCTCACCCCAAATTTGTTATGCTGTATTTCATAGTGCCTTGATTTCCTTTTGCAACTGTTTCAGAGTCTGCGCTCCCTGCTTGATGTTAAGAGTGTCTTATGGATTAGGGTGGAGGTGTCACTCTGGGCTGTTAAAACTTTTTAGCCAGCAAGTGGCAAAAGCATATTTAACATGTAGCTTGAATATTGGTGGCAAACAAATGACAAAAGCAAATTAGCATGTTTTTAACTCATAACTACTTTTGACTTAACATTTTACTCTGTTATAAGTTATGTTTGTTGTGTTTTTTCTGTGTGTGTGTGTGTGTGTGTGTGTGCGTTTTTTAAGTGCCCAAACGTCTTTTTGAGCTCTTTTTTAAAGATCTTGTTATTTCCTCAGTATGCATCAAGTGAGCAGAAGTAATTCTTATCTTCTTGAACCAGTTCACTAGCTAGCCTGGGGCCCCATGGGCAGTGAGGTTCTGCCTGCCTGTCAGGAGTTCTGAAATAACTTCTGGGGAAAAAAAAAAAACAACTTTAAAGGCAAGGAGGAATTTTTCTAAGCTGTCTCTTGTTTACTATCTTATTCTAAGCGAGCAGTCTAAATTGACTGTTCCTAAATATTATTATTTCAAACTCTCAGGTAAAACACAAGAACTTAGAATTTAACCCAAACTTAATGTCTAGACTCAAGGTCAAAACTTTTTTATTGTTTTGTTTTTTTGTTTTTTCGGGCCACACCCATTTGATGCTCAGGGATTACTCCTGGCTAAGTGCTCAGAAATTGCTGCTGGCTTTGGGGGACCATATGGGACGATGGGGGATCGATCAGCGGTTCTTCCTTGGCTAGCACTTGCAAGGCAGACACCTTACCTCTAGTGCCACCTTGCCGGCCCCAAGGCCAAACTTTTTTTCCAAAATCAAATATTTCCAAACTCAACATTAGAAGGGGATAAAAAAAAAAAAAAAAGGACAAAATCAAATGAAGTAGTTTATACCAACTCCCACTAGGACTTAATAGCTAATCTAACTACAGTTTCAGCATCTCCCTGAACTAGAACTTTAAACCAATCAATGTGGTCAACCCTCGTGAGGTAAATGGTGTGATACAACTCTCTTGGCACACATAAGAGCAGGTGGTTCTGCCTGAAATAGCTTTTCTTTTGCTAATAACCAGATCCCATTCTGTTTCTGGCTATAAAAATCTTCCATCATCTATACTTTCTTGCTAGATGGGATGCTACCCAACTCATGAATCATTTAATGCAGCTATTAGATCTCTAAAATTAACTCTGTTGGATTCATATGCACAGAAGCATGTTATTGATCATTTTATCATGCATTAGTTTCTGCAACAAAACCATAAATTGAAATCCTTTGCAATTATTTTTAGTGACAGGAGTTAATTGTTTTCAAATGTTGGACTATGGGGTCGGAGAGGTGGCTCAAGCGGTGGGGTGTTTGTCTTGCACGCACTAACCTAGGATGGACCATAGTTTGATACCCCTGTTCCCAGATGGTCTCCCAAGCCAGGAGCGATTTCTGAGCCAGAGCCAGGAGTAACCCCTGAGTGTCACCGGGTATGGCCCAAAAAACAAACAAACAAAAATGTTGGACTAGAGAAATAGGACAAAGGTCAAGGTACACAAATAACCATTCACAGTTCAGTCTTCAGTACCACATATGGTCCCTGATCCCTGCTGGAAGTGAGCCCCTAGCACAGAGCCAGAAGTAAGTACTGAGCATCACCAGATATGGCCCTCAAACAAAAAAAGTAATGATGATGATGATGATAATTTATTTTTTTTGTTTTGTTTTTGGGTCACACCCGGCAGTGCTCAGGGGTTACTCCTGGCTCCATGCTCAGAAATTGCTCCTGGCAGGTACGGGGGACCATATGGGGCACCGGGATTCGAACCGATGACCTTTTGCATGAAAGGCAAACGCCTTACCTCCATGCTATCTCCCGGGCCCCAGATGATGATAATTTAAATGTCCCTGTGTTTAGTATATAATCAAAATAGACCTTGCATATTTTTATAATTAGTAAACACTGTTTTACCTTTTTACCTCCTTTTTCCATCCCTTTCTTATTGCTGTGATGACCAGGCACCCACATACCTAGTTCCAGTACTCTCACACTTGGTCATAGTGTTTGCAGGGATGCATGTTTGCCTAAGTGTGCACAAGCTCAGTGGTACAGTTGCCAGGGGTCACACACCTTATCTGGGTGCTTACACTTGGTTGTGGCATGCCATAGACTGCTGATGTGGATCACAAAAGCAAATAACAAGTGATATATTTATTTATTTATTTATTTATCTTTGGTTTTTGGGTCACACCCAGTGGTGCTCAGGGGTTACTACTGGCTCTATGCTCAGAAATTGCTCCTGGCAGACTTGGGGAACCATATAGAATTCTGGGATTCGAACCGCCGTTCTTCTGCATGCAAGGCAAATGCCTTACCTCCATGCTATCCCTCTGGCCCTGTCCATTCAATTCTTTTTTTTGTTTGTTTGTTTTTGGGTCACATCCGGCTGTGCTCAGGGGCTACTCCTGGCTCCATGCTCAGAAATTGCTCCTGGCAGGCACGGGGGACCATATGGGGCACTGGGATTCGAACCGATAACCTTTTGCATGAAAGGCAAACGCCTTACCTCCATGCTATCTCCTGAGCCCCTGTCCATTCAATTCTTGATCCAGTCAACCACAGGTTTACTTCCATATCTTGGTTATTGAATTAAACAATAAACATAGGTGTACGTATATCCATTTGAATAAGTGTTTTTATATTTTGGGAATAGATAAATGCCACTAAGTAATATTGTGTTGCATGGGAGTTCCTTTCCTATTTGGGGGAGGAATCTCCATATTGCTTTTCATCGAGGCTGACTCAAATGATATTCCTACTAGCAATGCATGAAGACTTCTTTCTCACCAGCCCTACAAATACTGATTGGTTCTAGGCCTTTTTATATTTGCCATTCTCTCTGGTTTGAGACGATATCTCCATGTTGCTATGATTTTCATTCAGATAGAGGTATTTATGGTTCTTTGGTTAAAATTAGTGTAGAGGGTCTGGAAAGCATGTGCTTTTCATACAGAAGTCCTGGGTTTCGTTCTGACATAATATGACCCCTTGAATACCCAGAAATAAATACCCCAAATATAGAGCTAGAGTTTCCACCAAGTATCAAGTACTAGATAGTGTGACCCCCAAAATCAAAATTAAATTAGGGGGCCAGAATGATAGCACAGAGGGTAGGAGCACAAGTTGCCTTGTAGACGGCCAACTTGGGTTTAATCCTCAACATCCCATATGGTCCCCCAAGCTCACCAGAAGTGATTTCTGAGCACAGAGCCAGGAGTATAACCCCTGAGCTGGGTGTGGTCAAACAAACCAATAAAAATTAAATTTAATGTAAATAGAATAAGGGAAAAAATAAGGAAATTAAGACTTGCAGATATCCTTTGAGTACATTAGTTTTAGGGAAAAACAGGATGGAATTTACTCTTTGGAAACCATTCAAGGTTCTTTAGAGCCTATTTACATTCCTTAACCCTTAGCAAACTCTGCTGACCTCCTAACCTTAGTTTTGCTTAGGGAAAGAAATTAGTTGTTTTTTTGTTTTTGTTTTTGTTTTTTGGGTCACACCTGGCAGTGCTCAGGGGTTTCTCCTGGCTCTATGCTCAGAAATTGCTCATGTCAGGCTCGGGGGACCATATGGGATGCTGGGATTCGAACCACTGGCCTTCTGCATGCAAGGCAAATGCCTTAGCTCCATGCTATCTCTCCGGCCCCAAGGGAAAGAAATTAGAACTGAATCATCATGTCTGCATTTGGCTAGCACTGTAGACTCACTCATCTTCTTAAAAGAGATGTAAACCACTCAGGAAAAATTATGGGTGCACAAATGCTAATGGGTCAGAACCATGCCAATTGCACCCACCACTTCCAATCACAGCTTCATCAATGGCCCAACTTCACCACCTAACCACTGATCTCTGGAGAGAGGACAAATGGACCAAAACTCTAAGGATGCTGGTATTTGAGTTGACATCACTAGAATACTTTGGAATGAGAGCTAGAACTCTCCTTCTGCCTTCTTGTGCTTCCAGAATGCCTGGCAGCTAAAACTGCACCCCATAAAAGCTACAATATCAGCCAAAGAGCTTGGAATTTGTGGACTACCCTGTCACATACATGGCTATGCAACAACTTCAGTTTATTTCTGTACTGTCATCCCAGTAAAAACTCACCAAATTAGATATCAAAGTGGATTTGAAGTCACCTAATGTTCAGAAACAAAATAGATAACAGACCATCATGCAACAAATTGCTTAGTAAGCCTTCTAACAATGACTTAATGACTTGATTGTGAGACATAATAATTTTCACAAAATTCCTTGTTTTTGCGCTTTTAAAAATATAATTTCAGAGGGCCAGAGAGATGGCACAGCGGTATGGCATTTGCCTTGCAAGCAGTTGACCCAGGACCAATGGTGGCTCAAATCTCAGCACCCCATATGGTCCCTGAGCCCACCAGGAGCGATTTCTGAGCACAGAGCCAGGAGTAACCCTTGAGCACATATGATACATATGTATATGTATTATATACATAATATATATGTATTATATATACATATAATTTCAGGGCGAAAGCAGTGCATAGTGGTAGAGCATTTGCCTTGTATGCAGCTGACCTAGGACAGACCGCGGTTTGATTCCCCTGACATCCCATATGATCCCCAAAGCAGGAGCAATTTCTGAGCACATAGCCAGGATATGCATACATACATACATATATACATATATATAGCCAGCCATATATATAATTTCATGGGCTGGAGTGATAGCACAGTGGTAGGGCGTTTGCCTTGCAAGCAGCAGATTCAGGATGAATGGTGGTTCGAATCCCAACATTCCATATGGTCCTCTGTACCTGCAGGAACGATTTCTGAATACAGAGCCACAAGTAGCCCTTGAGCACCACCTGGTGTGACCCAAAATCCAATATATATCAATATATATAATTTGATTACTATTCACTATTTACAAGAATATAAAATATATTGTTTTATGCCTGCCAAGGGGATAGGCTTGGGAATGGGTGGGAATCTGGGGACAATGGCAGAGAGAATTTTTTTTGTCTGTTTTTTGGGCCACACCCAGTGACACTCAGGGGTTACTCCTGGCTATGCTCTCAGAAGTCACTCCTGGCTTGGGGGACCATATGGGAACGGGGGGGATCGAACCGTGGTCCGTCCTAGGCTAGCGCAGGCAAGGCAGGCACCTTATCTCCAGCAACACCACCCGGCCCCCAGCAGAGAGAATTTTACATTGGTGGTGGGATTTGTTTTAGAACATCATTGGTGTGCTGGAGAGACAGCATGGAGGTAGGGCATTTGCCTTGCATGCAGACGGATGGTGGTTCGAATCCCGGCATCCCATATGGTCCTCTGAGCCTGCCAGGAGCGATTTCTGAGTGTAGAGTCAGAAGGAACCCCTGAGCACTGCTGGATGTGACCAAAAACCAAAAAAAAGTTATTAAAAATAAATTAAGATTTATTAAAAAGAAAAGAAAAGATACTAGACCATCCTAACCAAGTAGTGATTTTTATGCCCCCAGATGCTATTCAACTTCCTTCTAGGGTCCTCTCAGTTCCTCTGGAACTGCTTTCCCTGTGTTTCCAGACTGAGATTATCTTGGCCCTTTTGTGGGTTCAGTCCTTATTCTTCTGCAGCTCAACGCTGCAGAACTCACCCTTTAGATACTAGAATCAAGATAGTTGGACCTTGAGCAGAAACACAGACAATGGCAGGGGGTTTCCAGAAGGAAACATAATTTCCAGCCTTCATTGGGTGGCCTTGCTGAACTGAGGGAGATTTCACTGGCAAGCATCTTTTGATAATAGTAACTGCAAGGGGGGGTTTAAAAGGAATCTTTAGGGGCCGGGAGATAGCATGAAGGTAAGGCATTTGCCTTTCATGCAAAAGGTCATCGGTTCGAATCCCGGTGCCCCATATGGTCCCCCGTGCCTGCCAGGAGCAATTTCTGAGCATGGAGCCAGGAGTAACCCCTGAGCACTGCCAGGTGTGACCCCCCCAAAAAAAAAGAATCTTTCCTTTGGGGCTCCTTCTTTTGCTTTTAGGAGTGGTGATGAGTGGTCCAAGCAGGCTAAAGTCCCAGGGGGTAGGGGGTAAGGGGAGACCCTTGAGCTCAGGCTGCTTTTCAAGCCATTGCTCTAGTTTTCTTCACATTGTGATGTTCTTTGGTTATAGTTCTACTCATAGGGGGGATTTTCCTGTGATGAACTAAAGGTTATATTTTTTCCTCTCTCTTACATTTTTGTATTGCTGCATTTTTGTATGTCCTATCTTACTTGTTAGTTGTTTCTCCAGTTGAAATCTCTCTCAGCCCAGCAAAACCACCCAATGAAGGCTGGGTTTACTTTTCCTTCTAGAGGACTTCTGTGTGTACATTTCTGCCCAAGACACAAAATGCTTGGTTTTAGCAGCTATAGGACTCTTTGAGGGTAAGGCTCATTAGGATACTATTACTGTCTCACATGGGGCTCAAGAATAGACACAGAGTAGGAAGGCACTGGCCTTGCATGCAGCTGACCTGGGTTCAACTCACAGTATTGGGTATGGTACCCCAAGCCTCACCAGAAGTGATCCCTGAGGATGGAGCCAGGAGTAAATCCTCTCATCACTGGTGTAGCCCACACAAAACAAAACAAAACAAAACAAGAATAGTCACAAAAATAGCAGTTCAAGAAACTTGTGGAAATTTGTGGAATTGAATGTCATGTTATTTGGAGAAACTTCGAATAAAAAATAGAAGGATTATATTGGCTTAAACTTCTGTCTAAAAAGAGCTTGAGGAGAGGGAATTGAATGGCATGCTATTTGGAAAAACTTTGCATAAAAAAGGAGTATATTGGCTAAAATTTTGTCATAAAAGAGGTTGAGGAGAGGTTAAGAAGTCTCAATACACTTTTACTGCTATGCTGTCTTCTGCTATATGAGCAAAAGTGAGTTATTTTTTCATAAATCATACTAAAGGCCAGTAGGTGGTCAAGTTTCTTGGAGATAACCTACTGGTCCCGGCCTTTGTGACTTTGAGTCTTTTTGTTTTGTCTTGTTTTGGGGAAAACACCTGGCAGTGCAGGGCTTACTTTTGATTTTGCACTCAGGAGTCACTCCTGGGGGGCTCGGGGCACTAGATGGGATGTCAGGGATTGAACCCAGGTCAGTTGTATGCAAGTTCCTGGTAGGTTGCAAGCACCCTACTCTTGTGCATTCTCTGGCCCTGTGTAACTCTGACATTCTTTTTTTCTTTTTTTGGTTTTTGGTTTTTGGGACACACCTGGCAGTGCTCAGGTGTTACTCCTGGCTCCATGTTCAGAAATTGCTCCTGGCATGCTCAGGGGACCATATGGGACACCAGGATTCAAACCAATGACCTTCTGCATGAAAGGCAAACGCCTTACGTCTATGTTATCTCTCTGGCCCCTAACTCTGACATTCTTAGCTTGGAAGCACACTAAGGGGCACAGATACCTGGGGCACCAATTATAAAAAACAATTATAAAAAAAGGAGAGACCTGGAGCTTTTCCTGCAATAGGCATGAAAGAAACCATCGATTCATGATAATGGAGTATGCCTGAAACACAGTCATGAATAACTGTAATTTCATAGAGACTATATTAAAAAAAATTAAAAGACCAAGAGAGCAAGCAGTTTATTGTCTGAATCAGCCCCTCCAGACATTGCTTTAGCTAATACACTCTCAGTTCTTTGCCAACAGGAGGGGACCCCAGTGATCTGATCTATGAAATCTTTTGGCTTGGATTTAGAAGAATTTGGACTGGCAGTTCTGGGAGAGTTTATCATTACATGATTTCTTTTATTTTGTTCTTTTTTGTTTTGTTTTTTAGGCCATACCTTTCGGTGCTCAGGTGTTACTCCTGGCAGTCTTGGGGGACCATATGGATGTTGGGATTTGAACTACTATCCATCCTGGATTGGCTGCGTGCAAAGCAAATGCCCTGCCACTGTGCTATCTCTCTGGCCCAGGATTTCTTTTTGTAAGCACGTTTCTGACTCAGATTCATGTAATATAGTCATTGTATTTGGTGACTGGTCCACTACTGATAACATTAGAATATCTTGGCACTGATAAGAATCCACATTATAGTCAGGGCTTTAGCTCAGTGGCAGAACATTTGTCTTACATATATGAGGTCCTGGGTTTGATTCCTAGTCTCAGTCTCTGTCTCTCTTTCACTCACACTCACACACACACACACACACACACACACACACACACACACACACACACTGCATATTTTAGGCTCACTTGGTACTAGTAAGTCAGAGTTCCAGTAATAAAGTCCAGGAAGGTGTGTTTTAGCAAATTCTCCAGGAAACTGAGTTTGTAAATGTGTGCATATACACGTGTGAAGAGAGATAAAAGGATAAATTTTGTGTATTCAAATATAGTACTATAATACTACATTGTCAGTGCTACACAGCATAGTGCAATGACCATAGCTCTCAGTACTGTAATACTGTATCGGCAATACTATATTGAACACTTCTCTCTCTCTCTCTCTCTCTCTCTCTCTCTCTCTCTCTCTCTCTCTCTCTCTCTCTCTCTCTCTCTCTCTTTCTCACACAACACTCACTCGATCACTCAATAACCTGCTGGTGCCACTTGGTCATTTCCCTGTGGCTTCTCCCAGCAGGAGTCAGCAGGGATTTGTTGATTTGTTTTTCTCCACTGAGCTCCGGCCTCTTTTCCTGCTACTTCCAAGAGACTGGGAGCGGAACCAGAGGAGCAGGAAGGCAAAACAGAGCGGGAGGAGGGCAGTAGCTAAGGCAATGGAGTTTTCCCAAGAATGCGGAGGGAAAATGCTTAGCGACAAGGTTCCTTTGTGAACATTTCTGTTGATGGAGCTGCAAATCATTAGCAATTTGAGCACACTCCAAACCAGACTTGCTGCTGACCAGGTCATTCATTGCATTGCTCGGGGCCAGATCGCCCTCTGCTGCTGACCGACACATCACATTTGAAGACCTTGGAACTGCCCAAGAAAGAGGAAGTCTTCAGGGTTGGTGTGGGAGAGAGGACGTGACTAAAGCCAAGAGTTTACATTACGTGGTGGACTACCACTTTTGACAGTAGAAAAACCTCCAGCTTTTGTTTACCATGGAAAGAAGAAGTTGCTAATTTAGTGAATATTTCCACGACTCACCCAGAAACCCAGTGGGGTTCTGCCAAGGTCACCACAGGCTCAGGGGATCCTGTAAGATGAGAAAAAAAAAATCATATTATCTCTAACCTTCTAGGTTCCAGTTGAGACACTTCCTTTAGCAACAGATAGATTACTGGGAGAATAAAAAGGTTTCTAACGAGATAGCTCTTTTGTTCACAAGGAAGAGGAAAACAGAAACTCCATGAAAATGGCCCAGCTAACAGGGGAGATACCATCATCTTTCTGTAAAGGTGCCAAGGAGGGTCGTAGCAAGGAAAGGTCGATAAGGGGCAGGCAGGAAAAAGCAATAAATCAGTACCAGTAAGTCTTTACTGATAAGTTTCTGGAACTTTGCTCACCCTCCATGTCTGAATATTAAACAGGAGACACTGTAGCCAGGAAAGCTTCCCTTATAAATTTAACTGCCTCTTAGAAAAGGGGGAACATCAAAAAAAAAAAAGAAAAGGGGGAACATCAACCCCAGTTTTTAGAATTCTACAAGGACTGCTGCTTTATTTTATTTATTTTTTATTTATTTATTTATTTATTTATTTATTTTGGTTTTTGGGCCACACCCGGCGACACTCAGGGGTTACTCCTGGCCATGCGCTCAGAAATCGCTCCTGGCTTGGGGGACCATATGGGAAACCAGGGGATCGAACCGTGGTCCGTCCTAGGCTAGCGCAGGCAAGGCAGGCACCTTACCTCCAGCGCTACCGCTCGGCCCCTGCTGTTTTATTTTTTTAAAAAAAATTTGGGGTTCACAATTGACAGTGTTCAGTTAGGGCTACTTCTGGCTCTGCATCTAGAAATTACTCTTTACAGTGCTCAGGGAATACAGGGGGTGCCAAAGATTGAATGTGGGCAGGCAGCATGCAAAGCAAATGCCCTACCCTCTGTACTATAGCTACAGTCCCCAAGGTTTGCTATTGCTTGAAAAAAACATCAAAATAATCCCCCAAATTATATGTTTGAGGGCTTGGCCATTTTGTTCCCCTTCTATATCAAACTCCCAACTGTTTTTTTTTGGGGGGGGTCACACCCGGCTATGTTCAGGGGTTACTCCTGGCTCTGGATTCAGAAATCGCTCCTGGCAGGCATGGGGGATAACATGGGGAATGGCAGGCACGGGGGATGGTAGGATTCGAACACCGTCCATCCTGGATTAGCTACATGCAAGACAAACGCCCTACTGCTGTACTATCTCTCTGCCTCCTCCCCTCAAACTCCCAATTTTATGAGGATCACTATCTCTCTACTTTAAGGAAGGAGCATTGACAATAGAAGGATTGCCAGAAAAAAAAGGGGGGGGGGATGTCAGAATTTTTTGATGTAGAGACCTCTAGGGATAATTAGTCAAGGCTCTGATTTTTATTTTTTAAATCTCCTCTTCTCAGACTCTCTTTGCTTCTTTTGTCTCCATGAATGTAGGTTGTCTCCCTTTCTTTCTTCTCCTGCCAGGAACTCTTACTCCATAGATATGGACTCGGACCTTCCCTCCAAGTTTATTGCCCCCACTTTATGGCTGTTGGAAATTACGGTTCATGCGTTCATGCGGGTCACTGGTACAGAGAGCAAAGATTTGTTCCCAGAAAAAAAACCTCAGGCACAGCAGTTGCTTCTGCCAACCAGGGGGCAGTGACCCATTTCCTTCTTCTTGCTTTTGATCCATCCAGCTCTAACTGAAGCTGCTACCTGCTACCCTCCATTGTTGTTCACTCCACCTTTAGCTATAAAGGGCTCTTGCTGGGGACACTTTCAGGGCTGGGTCTAGAAAAATGACCTAAACTTTCCCAAGAGTTAGGATAAACTGGGGAAAATAGGAGAGTTGAGAGAAGTAGGAATGGAAATGGGAGTGGAGATGGAGAAGATATGAGACTGGCAGTCAAAATATTCAGAGTATTCTCAAATTCATGGGCAGGAAAGAGAGTAAGGCACTTGCCTTGCACATGACTAAACTGGGTTTAATCCCTGGAAAACCCATATCATCCCCTCAGCCCAGGAATCATGAGAGATCCCTGAATGTAGAGCCAAGAGTAACACCTGAGCATAGCCAGGTATGACCCCCAAAAAACATTCTGGATTCTTGAGTTACTCTGGCCTCTTCCCAAAACATCAACAGGTTCAGAGTAAAATCAGTCTATGTAATGAT
>PVKC010037235.1:0-13037 GCA_004027635.1 Crocidura indochinensis
TCCTCCTCCTCCTCCTCCTCCTTCTTCTTCTTCTTTTTTTTGGTTTTCAGGTCACACTCAGCAGCACTCAGGGGTTACTCCTGGCTCTATGCTCAGAAATCGTTGCTCGCAGGCTCAGGGGACCATATGGGATGCTGGGATTCGAACCACCGACCTTCTGCATGCAAGGCAAATGCCTTACCTCCATGCTATTTCTCTGGCCCCTTCTCTTTCTTCTAACTTCTTTTCTTTAGTTCTAGAGTAAGAATTAGTCCCGATGACCAACTTCAAGAATCTTTTCACAAGGTTTTCTTAAGATTTCTTAAGATGTCTTTATTCATTTTCAATAAGAAAAGGTAACCCAACCAATCACAGGCAGTGCTTGCAGGTGCAAATATTATAAAATCTTCAAGGTATAGTCAAAAGTTCACTCTAAGGTGCTTCATGTCTTTATTCAGGAGTGGAACTGAGTAGGAGAGAGGCTGTTGACACTGATGGCCTGGATTACAGCTTAGATCAAGGAGGTAGATATGGCAGACACCAACCAGCCAATAAAACTCCAGGTATGATAATTTGGGGGCTGAGAAGTCTGGGGTCTTCCTCCATGTTTTTCAGTACTAATACCCCAGTAGGCACACACCAAATTTGATGCGAAATTACCCTAGAAGCCACCTAAGTTCAACAACTAAACCAACACAGAGGAAGGCTCAACGATCAACAAACGGCTTGGTAACCCTTTAGACACTCACTGACCTTTATCTACTGTAAGTTATGACAATTTTCGCATTTTCTTTTAGTGAAGCCCCACCCCCAATACTCCATTGTCATTTAGTTGTAACAAGCAATATTAAGTAAATTATTCATATTGGATTGGGGGTGGGGCTGCAGGCTTGAGGAGAGGGTGGGAAATAGGGGATAAAGATAGAGTGAATGTTATACTGGTGGTAAGGATTGTAGTATGAAGCTTGAATGGCAGAAACAACTGTTTTATGAGAACTTTGAAGTTTACAGTAATACAATTAATTTTTTTAAAGAAGGTACATAGACATAAATTCCCCTCTCTAGAAGTTAATAAAGTGATCTGATTAAGTGTACATGCTGTAGTAATGATGTTGGTAGCTATACTCTATAAACTTACTACAGTAAGATACCAGTGATGTTTTGGGAATAATCAATACATGTAGCCTTTTTTATAATAGGATGCCATCTTAGGAAGCATGAGTTCTTTACTTCTTAAACTGAAAGATCAAATTAGAGCTTTTAGTTTATTCGGACTTTTCCATTTTGCTTAGAAAAAATGGTTTTCCTTGAGTACACGAGGCAAAGTTCATGAATTAAAACAAAAACCTGCATTTCCTGTCCTGGCATCTCTTTTGATAAAGGTTCTATTATAGTCAAGATGAATAATGACTTGCTGTAGAGCTTGCTTACAATTTAATGTGGATCGATGGCTTCCCTAATGTGGCAATAATGCAATAATACTTTATATTCTGTCAGGCCTCCATGGCTAGGTATTGTGGTAATATTGTTTTATTATCAGATAACTAGCAATTTCCAGATGACCTGTATTCTTCCCGTTCAAGGAATCTTATACATCATAGAGCAAAACTGTCACCTGTAGGTACTTAGTACTATTGAGGATGATGACTATATAGCTCTAATGACAAGGTAGCTAAGCCAAATAAAAGACACCTAAATGAAATCCTTGTCTATTCAGAGCTTACTCATTGGTCATTATTTTCTTTTCCTTTTCTGTCAATGCAAATAGCAAAAATAAGACCATAGTGAGGCCAAGAATGGCTTGAACATTTATCCTTCAAGGAACTGGATTTCTCTAGCATCCCACATTCCCCCTACCCCCATGAGTGGGTACTTAAGATCTGTGTTTATTGTTCTACTCAATAATACTTAATAGATTGTGCATTCATTCAAATGCTGACTCCCAGGTACCCCCTGAAACCAGTACTTAGCTGGCTGCTCCTTAAAACTCACATCAAGGTCGCTTCCAGCTGACTGTACCAGAGCTAGAAACACTAGTTTGAGAATGGAGCAACTTTCATGTGGGTAGTATTTCAACACTGGATAATTGCTAATGTACAGAGCTTGGGGAATGACCTCCTTTATGCCTAACTGACCCTGTTTCAGTGCTTCTGTGAATCATGACCCTCATGTCTTCTAAATAAAGCAGTTATTGAAGGAGAAAGTAATCTGTGAGATGAGAAAAGGACTATCAGACCATGCACTGCGACTGCTATCTATACATGTCCAGGAGGAAAGATGGCCTTCAGAAGGAGGTGTGAAATTGGTACCTGGGATGAAAATAAGACCCAGAAACAATAGATAAGAGGGCCAAGAGGACCAGTTCATAGGAGAAATCTTATCACAAAGAGCAAGGGTGTGAAGTTAGGACAATGAGAGTTGGGAATGATCATTCTGGACATAAACTAAGTGAGAAAGTGTTAGGCATGATGCATCTTCAGTAACAAAATTGCAAACCACAGTACCACAAGGAAAACAGAAGTTAAAAAAGTAATGGGAAACTTTCCAATTTTCTTCACAAATAACAAAGAACGACAAAGGTGACAAAGAATGGCAATCAGTTCATAAGATATACAAAGGATAGATACAAAACAACCAAAAAAGGTGCTGTTTTAACCTGGAGGTGGCTGACCCAGGAAACCAAATAATGTGTGAATTTTGAGCTTCTTTTGGTTGCAAATACTCCTGTCAGATTCCCTTTTTTCCCCCTCAGATGCAAACTGTTCTCCTTTATTTTTAGGAGAGGTGAGAAAATCACTCATTTGTGAGTCTGCTTCTCTTTTGTGAGGTGAAAAAGCCACATTCAGTACTAGGCATCCAATGATCTGTGTTCCCCCCCCCCCATTCCTTCTTGGGTTCATTAGTCAACCTAGAGGCCCCCTTTGGCACCTTAAAAATCTGGGTGGGTTGTGCTTTCTTAATTGGCTTTCACTTTACAATGGGATTCGGGGGCTGAAAAATGTAAGCAGTAAAAACATTACCCAAGACAACCAAGAGGTCATGAGTTACTGATGGAAAATGGCAGCTCTGATGGTGTTCATAATAGAATGGACATTGGTTGTTTTCATTTGTTGTGTGGGTTAAGTGTCATGAAGTGAAAATAATAATAATAAAGCCTGAATGAGGATAACTGGCTTTTAACTGGAGGGGGGTGGAAAGAGACAGACAGACGAGAGACAGAGACAGACAGACCTCACGCGCAGGTTCTGGGAAGATTGCTTGCTGACTCACTCTCTCTCATCTCAGTGCCCTGGTCATCGCATGTTAGGGCTTCTTAAATATCATATCCATTATTGAGACTGGTCATGGTGAGGCCTTCAACTCTGGCCTCTTAGAGAAACAGTGAATTCTAAGGAGAAGTAGCAACAGAAAACAATCCAGAACTGGTGTAATTTGTGAAAACATTGCACTGTGCTAATTCCCTTAAAGAAATGCCCTTTGTTCTAAGAGACAGAAAGCTTTCATCTGAATTGCCAGCTAAGAAATGGTCTCTTGTTCAGACTATAAAATATAATTGCCAGTACAGGAAAGCATGAACACAGCATCATTCTGAATCAGGGACTCAGATTCCCCCATCACCAGGTTAAACTTAACCTCCTACAATCTTAACATCATTGTGCAGAAATCTTAAATTATGAATAAGGCATTAAGTGACTCCCAGACAGGACATTTTCTTGGAACTGAAGATGTATAACATACTTAATTATTGGCTTGTGTCAAAGTAAAAGTTGAGGGGACAGAGCCCTAACATGGAGGGGGGGACGCACATACACAGCCAAACAGGGTTCAATCCCTAGCATCCCATAGGATCCAGGGCACTGCCAGGAGCCATTCCTGAGTGCAGAGCCAAAAGTAAGCCCTAAGCATCACTGGGTGTAGCCCTAAAACAAACAAGCAAACAAAACACAAAACAGGTAAAAAGTTTAAGGGGTAAATGATCTTGGGGCTGTGAACGTGGCTTGCCCTTAGTCAGGTCCTAAACTCAATTCCCTAGAACAAGCCCTGAGCAGAGAGTTGTCTCCTTCAGCACTGACAGGTTGTATGTAGCTACCTCCAAATCTAAACCAAAACAAGAAAAACATTGATCTCGTCATTCACTCTAAATAAAAACTGTCTAATTGCTTAAAGGTGTGGGTGGAGGGGGCCGGGCTGTGGCTGTGGCGGGGGAGATAAGGTGCCTGCGCTAACCTAGGACGGACCGCGGGTCGATCCCCCGGTTCCCCATATGGTTCCCCGTGCCTGCCAGAAGCGACCTCTGAGCGAATAGCCAGGAGTAACCCCTGAGCGTTGCCGGGTGTGGCCCAAAAACCAAAAACCAAAAAAAAAAAAAAAAAAAAAAAAAGGTGTGGGTGGAGCATGTGCCTGGCCTGCTCTAGACACAGGGCACTGTCTGACTGTCTGGGCACTGAATCATTCAGCCTGCAGAGGGGTAGGGTACCCAGGGAGAGACCCAGGGCCCCCACTGAGCTGTTCTTGGGGTTCATTTCCCAAATATAAAGCACTTAAAAAAAAAAAACAGTAAGAAAATACCTAAGGGAAAAACATCCAGTTAGGCTGGCCTTCATTCCAAAGAGACCCACAATGTTCAGTAGATAAGACATTCACCACAGTTTCATATCCTGGAATGTGTGAATTTACTTCTTAGCATTATCTATAGCCCCTACTTTTGGGAAGGCTTGAATGGGAGCCCAAGCACTAGCTTTGGAGCTATTAAGCCTAGACAAAAGCAGAAAGAGGCCTTGCAGTGTGCCTCGAAGCCCTCTCTGTCCTAGAAGGGCTTGAGGCACGGTGCATTGTTGTCCAGGTAAGCTTGTCCAAGCAGAGATGAACCCCAGTCCCCAGTCTTGTCTGTGTCTTCATCCCTGGAATGTGTGATTCTATGGTATCTCCAGGGACAAGAAACTTCTTGGGAGGGTGATTAGATGAAAGAATTTAAGATGAGATTCTTCTAGAATGTGGGCTAGGTCCTGTCTCATCACGCTTGACAGTGGTTGCTTGCTCTTGGAACACATTTCTAGGGTCTATCCCTGGGTAGCCCTTATAATGACAAGCTTTGAGATCTCAGGAAGAGGCTGAGAGCTGGAGAACAGTGTGACCAGAGATAGCACATCACGGACTCGACAGAGTGATTTCCATGTCAGCTTAATTTCTCCTGTCAACTAAATTCTAGTAACCAAAATTGCAGCATTCTCCATATCTTGTCTCTGCTGCCCAGAAAGCACATTCAGGATCAGTTTCCCAATTTCTTCTTCCAAAATTTGTAGTTACAAAAAGCTAGTGATGACTGTTTCTGTAGTCACCTAAGGATTAACACAACCCCCCGCCCCCTTTTCTTCAGGTCAGGAATCCTGGCCTTTTCATAGAAGCCATCCAGGGAAGGGACAATAAGAACCTGGAGTGAGAGACAGTCGCCCTAAGGCTTCTTGAAAGAGCCCAAGTCCTCTGAGTAAAATTCCAGTTATTTCTGTCATGCCTAGTTGAGCAACCCTAGAGCAGGAGATAATTCCACAGCAGTGTTGGGTCCTAATGGACCAATGCTAGGACAATGCAGCACTGACTGGCACATGCCAATCTCGATGCTCTTGCCCAATCATTGCTTCTGAACCAGGGAAGTATGACAATTTGATAACTGGGCATTGTTATGACACCAGCTTACAGAAAGTAGTGCCCAGTCTCAGAATTAGGTAAGAGAAAACTGGCTACCAGTTGGGACCAGGAAAGGAAAACTGGCTACCAGTTGGGGCCAATCCCCTTCCAGGGTGTCAAAACCTCAGCACTAAAAACCACTTTCTTTTTTTTTTTGGTTTTTGGGTCACACCCGGCAGCGCTCAGGGGTTACTCCTGGCTCCATGCTCAGAAATTGCTCCTGGCAGGCACGGGGGACCATATGGGGCACCGGGATTCGAACCGATGACCTTTTGCATGAAAGGCAAATGCCTTACCTCCATGCTATCTCCCGGACCCCTAAAAACCACTTTCTTTTTCATGATTCTAAGCCTCTGGCTGCTCTGCATTTGGCCTTCCTGGCAGATACACTGATGTGATCTGTGATTGTGGATGAGATTGAATGAGTTAAACAGGAAACTGTTCCCTTCTGAGTGGCATGCATGCCACTGGCTTTCACAAGAGCGCCCCAAAAGGAACCTGCTTGAGTGTTCAAAGCTGGTTGAGGAACTCTGTCATCTTGACATCTGTCACTGTGGTCTGTCTCCCTGAGTGACATTCCTGTGGCCTGTGCCTGCATTTGCAGATTGAGAGCCAAAGGGTGAAGGGGGAAGTGAAATGTGCATTTATGTGCATTTGTGTGAGTGGACGACAGAAATGCCTCAAGATGCCTGATACAGAGACATGGACATGAGGAGACTGAAAGGGGAGCTTGCTTTATTTCTAGAAGCTTCTTTGTCTTTAGGAATCACACATACAGGAAATAAATCCATTTCTCCCATCCAGAACAAGCTCCTGAAAAGACCAGCGCTCATCTTCTGTTTCAATCTGACTGTCTCAGGAGGAAACAGAAGCATGGAGAGGAGGCTCTGACTCATGGTTTCTTTGAAAGCCAGAAAGGCAGTATGGGTGTGGGTGTTCCCATGTTCCCGAGTGCCCCCCTGGGAAACATGCATATGGGGGGGAAACATGTTTGGCAAAATTGTCAGCTAGCATGTATATACAGATACTCGGTCAATAGACAGTCCTTCTATATCTCTGTGTTGACTTTGGTTTACTGCTTATTTATCAAGGTTAAGTTCCTCAGTGACAAGATTTGAGAGTGAGGATTTTCTTTTTTTCTTTCTTCCTCTTTCTTTCTTTCTTTCTTTCTTTCTTTCTTTCTTTCTTTCTTTCTTTCTTTCTTTCTTTCTTTCTTTCTCCTTTCTTTCTTTCTTTCTTTCTTTCTTTCTTTCTCTCTCTCTCTCTCTCTCTCTCTCTCTCTCTTTCTTTCTTTCTTTCTTTCTTTCTTTCTTTCTTTCTTTCTTTCTTTCTTTCTTTTGTTTTTGGGCCACAACCAGTGGTGCTCAGGGGGCACGGGGGACCATATGGGACACCGGGATTTGAACCAATCACCTTTGGTCCTGGATCGGCTGCTTGCAAGGCAAATGCCGCTGTGCTCTTTCCAGGCCCGAGAGTGAGGACTTTCTTTACTTAACTACCGTATTTTTCGCCATAAGACGCACCCAATTTTTAAGGAGGAAAGTCTAGAAAAAAAAGATTCTGAACCAAATACTGTAGTAAAATATTTTATATCAACTGTATAAGGTTAACAACAGTTTAAGAATAATTTTATGTCAACCATGTAACATTAAGAACTTAGTACTCTTAACTTAATCTTTACTCTCATTAATAGTCCGTAAACAATAACAAAAATAAGGCTTTAATGTTTTTATTCAAACCCCAAGAATTCCTCTTCTTCGCTGCTATCAGAAATGAGGATGGACAGATCCTCACAGTCATTGTCAACACTTTCTTCCTCACTGGTGTCAAATATGACAGTCAATCTTCTGTTCCATCCAAAGCATTGAAGGATTTTACAACAATGTCCTCCTTAACGGAGTCCCATGACCTTTTAACCCATTCACACACTTGTGTGATAGTGGGCCTCTTCATCCGCCCATAGGAGTCAAATCATGGTTGCCAGCTGTCATCCAGGTGTTCCACTCCTCTCGCATCAGAACTTTGAACGGTTTGTTAATGGCAACATCCAGAGGTTGCGGTCATTGCAGTGTATGGACAGAGCTCTGCCTACTTAGGGGAGGAGCTCTTGTCACTCTTGGTTCTCATCGACTCAGAATGACAAGGGCTCTGCCCCTAAGTAGGCAGAGCTCCGACGTCCTCTCAATGTAAATTGCGGTAGCTCCCGAAAAGTATTGTCGGTGCTGGTCACCAGCGGCCCACTAAACACCGGGCTGGACTGGTAGTGGGCTGCGGCCTGGTGGTTGGGGACTGTTGCTTTAGGTACAGTGCTTTCAGACAAAAAAAAATGAATGGATGGGGAGTAGAACCAGTTCTGCGGTGTACACAGTAGTGTGATGTCTGTGATGGCAGCGTGTGACAGACATCTTACCTACAGCACAGCCCCCGTCTCCACTGTCATAGGGGTGTGACCAGCAGCGTGTCACAGTGAGCGAGGACACAGAGCAGCAAGATCCGCCTCTCACACACTCCGTGTGAGATCAGTCTGGGAGATGGCTGCAGGCCATCTGGGGGTCTGGGCACGGTGCAAATACGCCCGAGCCAGGACCCCCAGATGGGCATTCGCCATATAAGATGCACCCACTTTACCAAACCCATTTGGGAAGAAAAAGTGCGTCTTATATGGCGAAAAATACAGTATGTGTCCACAGAAAGTTTCCCTGCAGAAAGATGAACTAGCTCACTTATCAAAGATGCTTCTTGAAGTAAAAGCACCTTTTAGTTTCATTTGAGAAATTCTAGCTGTCTGTACCTAAAACTCCATTTACGAGAGTTTGTTCACTGAGGGTTGGTCTGGCTTTGCACACATGGGATTGTATCCTCTCATGTCTCTCCCCAACACTGCTGAATGTGGCCTTCAAACTGGAAGAATAATAAAGGGCAACAACTGGCGTCATCTGCAGGTTGCAGTTCAGTCATTTTTTGTTATTGTTGCATTGGGGTCATACCCAGTGATGCTCAGGGTTTATTTCTAGCTCAGAAATCACTTCTGGTGGGCTCAGAAATATGAGATGCCGGGGACCAAAGCTAGGTCAGCTGAGTACAAAGCAAACATCCTCCCTACTAGGTGTCATCGTGAACTGGCCCCAGTTTAGGCACATAGCTGAGGCCTTGCAATTGGCTGGGAATGTGTTTTCACACCAGCCCACTCAAATAAAAAAAAGTGTCTGTTTGGCCAAAAGAAAAAACAATTTTTTTTTAACTTGAGCACTTACTATAGTCCCAGAACCCCACATCCATAGCTGTTCAATGGTGAGTTCAAGACTCCCCTGTAGCCATCTCGCCATCCCTCTGCCCACACTGCCCTTTTGCCCACAATGGCACCTTGCTCTTCACTGCTCCTCCCAGCTCCCCTGGGCATCTTCTTGGCTCTCCCAATAATCAGGAGTGTCATTATCAATTACACAGGAAGCCCCACATTTTTCCCCAAAGAAAGCGTGTCTTTCCTTGAAGTCATTATCATCACCTGGTGATTGACTTTTAATGGGGCAGAAGACAGGAGAAGGTCATCTAGTATAAGCACTACCCCATTCACAGTGTCATGGCAACTTGTTTCCTGTGGGCCTGGATAACTCAATAGCTGGACACATCTGGAGATCCTGAGCTGAAAATCTAGTATTGGAAACCTTCCAGGGTGAATGTTATGATACTAGAAATGAGGAAGTGTAAACACCAAGTACCAAAGGCCAAGTGTTTAGATCATCCAACAGCCTGTGGCTTCAAAAAGAAGTATCAGTGTTAGAAGGATGCAAGCTTCACAGAGACATGTTCAGATATGACCTGGTCTTTCAGCATATGCCCAAAGCTCAGACTCGACCCCATAACTTCACCTTTGCCTACTGGGAAACTGCCTTACAAACTCCCTATGCTATGCCAAGTTGTGCAATTCTTGAAAACTCCCCACACTCCTGAATGACCTTCTCAGCTCTGCTGGTTACTTTGTGCATCTCTGGGAGGGTGCTCCCCAACCACTCCAGGTTTATGTCCTTTCTTTCATCACCTCTGTAGACTCCCCATGCCCGTGGTGGGCTTAGTCTTCCTTACTTACACGAATACAAGACTGTAATCGGAAGAGGAGATGTTGTCAAAGTCATTTATAAATCTGTGCTTCAAAGCTACTCAATTCAGGGGCCCGGGAGATAGCATGGAGGTAAGGCGTTTGCCTTTCATGCAAAAGGTCATCGGTTTGAATCCCGGTGCCCCATATGGTCCCCCGAGCCTGCCAGGAGCAATTTCTGAGCATGGAGCCAGGAGTAACCCCTGAGCACTGCCAGGTGTGACCCAAAAACCAAAAACCAAAAACAAAAACAAAAAAAAAAAAAAAAAAAAAAAAAAAAAAAAAAAAAGCTACTCAATACAGAATCTAACTAAGCAATAGACTTATTTTTCTGTCTTCAGGAGCTTAAAGAATCTGATAAATTAAAAGTTATTCGAGGCTACTGATCTTTTGTTTATTAACCCTTTGAAAATACAATTAACATTTCTTTTTTGTTTTGTTTGTTTTGTTTTGTTTTTGGGTCACACCCGGCAATGCTCAGGGGTTACTCCTGGCCCCATGCTCAGAAATTGCTCCTGGCAGGCACGGGGGACCATATGGGGCACCGGGATTCGAACCAATGACCATTTGCATGAAAGGCAAACGCCTTACCTCCATGTTATCTCCCGGGCCCCTACAATTAACATTTCTATTAGCTGCTTGAAGGCGATGCTGTATCAAGTATCACTCAGGAATGCTGAAAAATAAGTGTTCAAATGTCTTTAGCTCTTGTTGGCCCTGGACCAAGGTCCTTTTTCCTCAGAGGCAGAACTATTTGCATTAAGCCAACGACCAAATACAGATATAAAGTGTGAAAAATGTGGTGACACTGTGCTAAGTTCCCTTATAACTGCTCCCTTCTACAACCAGTAAAATGAATTATTCGGATTCTTTTGCAATCAGTTGTGTGATGGTTTGATTTTCAAAAATGAATGCCAACAAACAGCATAAAAGACAAATGTGTCTATTTTGATGAGGACTATTTATATTATTATAAACAAAGCTCAAGAAACTACTTGCTATTTACTGATAGGCAAAGAAGCAAGTGATAAGGTGACAGTTTCACTAGTGGGAAGGACAAAGAAAAAAAATCTATCTCGGGGCCGGGCGGTGGCGCTGGAGATAAGGTTCCTGTGCTAACCTAGGACTGACCGCGGTTCGATCCCCCGGTTCCCCATATGGTCCCCCGTGCCTGCCAGGAGCGACTTCTGAGCGAATAGCCAGGAGTAACCTCTGAGCGTCACCGGGAGTGGCCCAAAAAACCAAAAAAAAAAAAAAAAAAATCTATCTGAAACATAAGCATCTTTAAGAAGTTGCATACAGGGGCTGAAAAAATTACACAGCAATAGGACCTTTGCCTTGCATGCTGCCAAACCAGGATGGAAGATGGTTGGATTCTTGGCATTCCATATGATTTCCTAAGACTTCCAGGGGCAATTTCTGAGTGCAGAGCCAGGAGTAACGGGAGTGCAACTGAGTATGACCCCAAAACAAACAAAAATAACAAAAAGAAACTGTCTATAGCCAGGCGGTGGCGCTGGAGGTAAGGTGCCTGCCTTACCTGCGCTAGCCTAGGATGGACCGTTCGATCCCCCAAAAAAAAGAAAAGAAAAAAAAAGAAGAAGAAGAAACTGTCTATAGCAAACACCAGATAAGGTCAAAGATAACAGTGAAAACAAGTGAATTATAGTCTGGGAGGTCCTAGGGCATATCCAGTTAGGAGATGATGATGAGGCTAACTATGTGTGTGCCTCTATGTTATGTACATTCATTTGTGAATATGTTCGATGGGGAGGCTGGAGAGATATAGTACAGGGGTGAAGGCCCTTACAAACAGCTGAAAAGATTCAAGACCCGGCACAACATATGATCCTCTGAGCAATAGCAGAAAAAAAAATCTAAGAAATACCCTTAGGTGTTACTTCTAAGTGACAAGACTATATATGCATCTTGACTTTATTATTGTATACTGCAACAATGAGAAATAAAAACTTACAGTGAAAATTTAATTTAAATGCTTTTACTTTGTAATAGACAAAAATGCTAACCACAGGGGCTGGGCGGTGGCGCTGGAGGTAAGGTGCCTGCCTTGTCTTCGATAACCTAGGAGGGACCGAGGTTCGATCCCCCAGTTTTCCATATGGTCCCCCAAGCCAGGAGTGACTTCTGAGTGCATAGCCAGGAGTAACCCCTGAGCGTCACTGGGTGTGGCCCAAAAACAAACAAACAAAAAAAATGCTAACCATACACCAAGCTTGGTTCTACCTGGGTAAAACAGATCATTCCTCCCTCTGTTTGGGCCCACAAATACCCTGTTTATTTAGTTAATTCTCACAGACTGGCTCTGCTATCGGAGCAAATTTATCATTTATCTACTTAGTAACTTCTTTGGAATTTAAAAGAAAGGGGGTGGGTTGGGGTGGGTTGGGATGGAAAGGCACTACTTCCTTAGGTGCAGAGCTCAAACTGCCTTTTCAGCTGACTTAGAACTGGAATAACCACCTCAGCACCTTTGAAGCCACACCATTAGGGAAAGATCTACCCCGACCCCAGGAGCTGCTGGTGAGATGGCAAATCCCTTTGTAAAAGTTAAAAAACAAAAATCTCTTGCCCAGTCAGACACTTGTTGGCCATCAAGTCCCCTGGGATGTAGCCATCAATAAAATCCTTATTGAAGACGCAGCAGGGATGGGAGGTTGCCAGATGACACACATACACTGTTGTCCAAAATGCTTTTCTCCTTTTTAAAGCAATAGGGTAAATTGAACCCAGGACTTCATACATGCAAAGCACAAGCTCTATCCTAGCTTCCTTCCTAGCCCCTAGGAATTTTTATACATAATTACTCTATGTGACCAAACAAAACTGGGGATTTAGCATAAGGATCCAAATAGGATGTTATTGATGTCTATTCAATGAATTTGGGGAACCAAAAGATTTAATTCACTGAAATCTATGTGTCTTTTCAGGTGGTTTGGGTCACACCTGGGGGTGCTCAGGGGTTACTCTTGGCTCTGCACTCATCAATTGCTCCTGGAAGGCCTGATATGAGATTTTGGGGATCAAACCCAGGTTGTCTGTGTGCAAGGCAAATGCTCTAACCGTTGTGCTTTCATTATGGCCCCTCCTATGCAGCATTTTTTTTTTTTTTTTTTTTTTTTTGGTTTTTGAGCCATACCCGGTGACGCTCAGGGGTTACTCCTGGCTATTCGCTCAGAAGTCGCTCCTGGCAGGCACGGGAACGGGGGACCATATGGGAAACAGGGGGATCGAATCGCAGTCCGTCCTAAGTTAGCGC
>PVKC010037236.1:0-13041 GCA_004027635.1 Crocidura indochinensis
TTTTTTAATAATTTCCACTTCCAAATTCAATGCTATTATTAGTAGAATAAAATGATAGAAGCAGGTGGGTTTAATTTCATCTGTAATAAATCTCAACTATTAATCATTTGATGAAAATACAATCTATGTGTTACTGACTGCTCTTACCGATAATAGATTTCATTTTTTAATCTTCTTAGAAAATGTAGTCAGCTATGTCCTTGTTCTTAAGGGTCATTCAAAAAGCTAGATTATAAAGGTACAGCTCTGAACAATTGAGTAAGTCCTGATTCACTGTTATCAGGGCAAGCAATCTAGTTATTGCCATTACTTTTCTCATATGCAGCCAATAAAAGGTGAAAAGAAACAAACATATTTCTGCCAAAGCACAAAGTTCTAACCTTTTCACTAAGCTTTTCTCTTAAGGGTCTGAGTCAGAAGGCCTGTTGAAGTTCTCTTGATCATTTTCCTTCATAGGTAATAGATGAGAGAAAGACAAGGTCTCTAGAAGATCAAAATTTAAGAGTAAATAACTTTAATGAAAAGAACAGCAAGCTGAGGAAATAAATTAAACTAGTGTTCCAAGTCCCCACTGCATGTCTAACTATTGTAGAAAATAGAAAGCCATGCTATTTTCTGCAAAAAGTGCACTTCTATCTTGGAGAGAATATTTTATAGAAAAATAATGAGCTAACTGCAATGAGTGAATTGTGACTGAAATAATTTTTAATAATGACAAACCCTCTTTTCTGTTTGTTAATTTTGTACTAAATCTAGATCTCATCTTTAACTTTTGTTTCAAGAAGAGCAAGCATATATTTTTATTTTTCAACAGTGATGTTTAATTGCTAGTCGATTAATTCTTTTATTCAAAATGATTTGATCTAATTTTCATAATAAAATATTTCAGGGGAATACAGTTTCCATTTGCACAAATTAAAAATGGTTAAGAGTCCCTTAAATTAAAAAAAAAATCAGTTCAAATAGAAAGGAAAGTTCTCGGTCATCAAAATATAAGGTTTTATGTTTTAGGGATTTTTAGATATACTTGAGTTAATCATAAATTATCTTAAACCACACAAAACATAATCTTAAATTAAAATGCTGACTGGAATATAATTCAAAGAGTTCTTGAATATGCCTTTTATGCTAGAGGTCAAGGTTCTTTTCTTGAAGATTTATTGTCCCTAAATACTATCAGGAGTGACCTGTGAGAAAAGAGCCCAGAGTGGCCCCTGAACATCATGTAGCATAACCTCCCTCACCAAAAGTCAGAAATTATAAAAACTTCATATTTTATTCTGATTAGAACGTTATTAATTAGAACTTTGTTCCTGATGTAGGAAATCAATCACAAATTTAGTAGTGATTTTCAATGATTTTTGCATGTGATCAGTCAGGTTACTACAAGCATGTAATATCAAGAACAAAGTAGAAACTTAATTACATAAATTGTAGCTAAGTTTTTATAGATGATGCTCTTCCTAAAAGCCACTATATTTTAATATATTTGTAAACTCTAATCTTAATTTATCTTTAATATGTGACTTATCTTTTTGTCACCTGTTAAAATGCACAAATAGATAAATAAGCATTTGGACAAATAAGCATTTAAGTAAAAGAGAAGAAAAATGGTATTAATCTGTATTGAGGTTACATTAGACACACATATTATTATGCATGTTTTTCTCTGAAAAAGGTTGCCAACAACAATTTTTAGCTGAAAAATTCCACAGCCTAATTCACAAAATATCAGTGTATGAGATAATGAAATGTAAATCTGTTTCACTATAATATATTTAAAAGTCACTGTACTATAAAGTGATAAATGAAGATTCAATTTATACTAAAATTATTGAGTCCAAATATTAGTAAAGTTTTCAAGTTTAGGGGCCGAAGTGGTGGCACAAGTGGTAAGGTGTCTGCCTTGTAAGCAGAGTTTTATGCCCCGGCATCCCATATGTTCCCCCAAACCAGTAGTGATTTCTGAGTGCATAGTCAGGAGTAACCCCTGAATGTCACTGGATATGGCCAAAAAAAAAAACCCAATAAATAAATAAATAAAGTTTTCAAGTTTAAAAATACAGTGGAAAGCATCCATCTAAAATAATGAGAGAAATATAAATGAATATCGATAATTTTATATTAACATTAACATAGCTAAACCAATATACTACCTAAAATATAAACTTAAATTTTTCATTTTACTTTGAAAATGGTTTGACCCCAAACTATTTTATTTATATTTATTTATTTTGGGTTTGGGGCCATACCCTGAGACTCAGGGGTAACTATTACTTTGTTCTAATAATCATGACTAGCAAGCTTGGGCTGCTAGAGATTGAACCCAGGACAGCCATGAGAAAGGCAAATGCTCTACTTGCTATGCTCTTTCCAGCTCCTTTTTTCACAGTATTTTGGGTGTAAAGTATTTATACAACTTTTGCTTTGCTCTCTCCAGCTCCTATTTTCACAATATTTTGGGTAAAAAGTATTTATACAACTTGTTTGCATAAAAACATTTGTAGATTGTAAGAGTAGAGCAACATGAGGCAGATTTTTCCTGCTACACTGAACTGGAAAACTGGCTAGACAATATATATCTAACAGTAATTTATATACCCTAGACAAAGAAATCACAATACTGTGATCTTTGAGAAAAAGGAAACAAATGAATTGGGTCATAAAATTGCTCTAGCTTTTCTTGGAGGAACATTTAACTTCAGAGTGTACGGAAAAGGT
Source organism: Crocidura indochinensis (assembly GCA_004027635.1). Taxonomy (NCBI): domain Eukaryota; kingdom Metazoa; phylum Chordata; class Mammalia; order Eulipotyphla; family Soricidae; genus Crocidura; species Crocidura indochinensis. Next base: position 2,722 of record PVKC010037236.1, read on the forward strand.
TTTCTAACAGATGAGGAATAGATTGGAGTGAAAGTTGAAGGATCTGGAGCTTGCAAAAAAGGGTTTAACACAAATAGAGTCTGAAAAACTCTGAGTTTCCTCAAATCTTTGCTCAGTTGGAAAATGTCTGTATATATAGTGAATGTAGAGAAACTTAGACCAAAATTTAGACTGCAGTTAACTGAAACATTTTCTAAGATTACTATGGATAGGGGGCTACTAAAACTATAATCAGATGAAGTGTAATGTTTCTTTTGATTGCCCAGGAAATTTAACAGAAACCATCTTAATATTCTTTCCATAATAGCCAGACTAGATAATGAATAAAGATACTCTAGATGCATTCCAAAATACTTTAATAGCTAGTTTTATAAAATTGAAGTTTATTGTAATAATAAAGTCTATCAAGACAAATACCAACACTCTTTAAAAGATGAACAAATTAGAACTAAAAATCAAAACAACTATATAACAACTCAACACTCAGTATTTACTTAAAGATTATTAGGAATGACAAGTACAATAAAACATCTATGACTGAGATATATATCAGCCAGAAGAAGAAGGAACACAAATGACAATGATGGCAGAATTGGCAAAGACTTTGAGAGAACTATTATGTTCTCTATATGACATGAATTTAATGGACACTATGAATACAATAAAGTTTAAAAATGAAACATTTTGTAAAGAACCATCTAAGTCAGAATTAAGAGGTACAAAAACGTTCTGTAAGGTAAACAAATCTGAGCTCTTCACTATCAGACTTTTACTATCAAATGTGCATCAGACTGTATATGTGGATCTATACAATAAAACAAAACTCAGGAACATAAGAATATAAATAAGTTTTCTGTTTTAGTTTTGAATGTAAAATGTAGTTTTGAAATGTAAAGAAAGTTGGGGGGGGTCAAAGTGATAGCATAGCGGTAGGTAGGGCATTTGGCTTGCACACTAAACAGACATGGGTTTGATCCTCGCACCCCAAGTGGTCCTCTGAGCCTTCTCGTGGTGATTTTTGAGCACAGAGTTAAGGGGTAATTCCTGAGCTCCTCTGTGTAAGGCTTCAAAACAAAAACAAGAAGAAAGAAACCTCTTTGCCACATTGGCTCCAATACCAAACCATGTTGCCTATACCTTCAAGCTAAGCATTTGTGGGGGGAGTTTCCTTGACCCGCCAGAACCTTCCAAAGTGTCTCCTATAAAAATATTGATAATGAAAATTTAATCCAAAAATAATGAATCAAATTTTGCTTTTACATATTTCATAAATTTGTACAAGCAAAACATTTAACCAAAATACTCAAATAAAAATGAAGAAGTGATTTTAGTTCTCTGTTTTTGATCACTGACTTGTATGAGTATTTAAAGATATCTAAAGTAGCATTTACAAGTATTTGGATTATGTAGACTATTGAATGCAGAAAAGCAGTACAATTAGTAAGTTTCTCACCTCACATAGAACGAACCTGGTACTATATATGGTCAACTGAGTACCTCCATGAGTGATCTCAAAGAGCAGAACCATGCGTAAGTCCAAAAACAATTAGACATGACCCCAAAACTTAGAATAGAACAAAAGAGAAGATGTTTTATACTCATATTGTAAATTCTGGAAACAACATACAAGAAACAAATGCAGAACAGGCAGAGAACTGAAAGAATCTGTTGCCTTCGTCTATTTCTCTTCTCTATGTTTCTTGAAACTCTCCTAAGAAGGCTAAGAAAGACCCATTGAAAACTGTCTTCTAGAAGCTCCAGAAAAGAGTGGCAGCTCTGCTTTACTTTGCGTCATTCTAACTAATGAACCCCACCATAACACGAAGGAAAAATCACAAACATGACAATGGGGTAACCTCGTAGGCAAACACCATGCACAGAAAATGAAGATGATAACTCTGATGACTCAAAAAATATGAACTATCTGTTTAATATTTCAGATAAGGAGTTTAGAATATAAACATGGAGGATCCTCATGGAAATCAAAGAAAACATAATTTTAGCTAAACGGAACACAATGACAAAAATCAGAAAACTCCAAACTGAAATAACAGATATGAAAAACACAATAGCTGAACTGAAAAATTCAATGGAAAGCCCCTTTCAACAGGGTAACAGCAGCTAAGGATAGCATCAGTGAACTGGAAGATGAAATGCAGAACAACTCCATACAGCAGAAGAGATTGGAAATGAACTTAAGGCAAATGGTGAGACAATGGAAAAAATACTCAAAGAATGTGAACAGATGAAAATAGAAGTTTTTAATAAACTCAACAGAAACAACATAAAAATCATTGGAGGCCCAGAGGCCCAGGAAGGAGATCCCCAGGAAGAATCAACATTCAAGAATATCATTTCAGAGAAACTCCCAGAGCTAAAAATTGCATGCAGCCAAGTCCTGCATGCCAGAAGAGTACCAGCTAAAAGAGACCGAGAGAAAAACACCCCAAGACACATCTTAGTCACAATGATGAATTCCACACATAGAGATAGAATACTGAAAGCAGCAAGAGCAAAAAGGGAAAGCACATTTAATGGAGCATTCTTAAAATTTTCAGCAGATATGTCACAAGAAATTCTCAAGGCCAGAAGACAGTGGTGGGATACTGTGACAAGACTGAATGAAATGGATGCTTCACCTAAAATACTGCACCCAGCCTGAATCACGTTCAGGTTTGAAGGAAGGATACAGTGCTTCATGATAAAGAGCAGCTCAGAAACTTTACAGACGCAAAACCAACCTTAAAAGAAAAGCTGAAAGGTCTACTTTTAGACAAGACAGACCAACAGACACACCAAGCTTATACACAAAGATGACATTAAATCCATGACAATCATCTCCATCAATGTCAATGAACTAAATGCACCAGTTCACAGAGTGGTTGAACAGATCAAAAAGATGAATCCAACCTTCTGCTGCCTATAAAAAACACACCTGAACAGTCAGAACAAACATAGACTCAATATCAAAGGCTAGAGGAAAATCATCAAAGTAAAACACACCCTTAATAAAGTTGGAGTGGCTATATTAATATCAGACTACACAAACTTTAGAGTCACAGAAAAGTTGTAAGAGAGAAAATGAACACTTCATACTATTCAAGGGATATATGCAACAGGAAGAAATAACACTACTAAATATATACACATCCAATGAGAGACAACGAAAATATCTAATACAATTATTAACAAATTTGAAAGAGGATATCAATAATAACATAATAGTGTGGGAGACCTCAACACAGCCCTGTCAATATTTGATAGGTCAACCAGACAGAAACCCATCAAAAATATACTAGCCCTGAAAAAAGAAATGGAAGAAAGAGGCCTAGAGACTCCATTCCGAAAAACCTGGATACACATTCTTCTCCAATGTACATGGGACATACTCCAGGATAAACCACATGCTAGCACAGAAAGCATTCCTCCATAAAATCAAAAGGATATAAATTCCAAAGGCTTCCTTTACTGTCAGAGGGCTCTGAAATTATGTGAACTACAAAGGGACACAGAAGAAAAACTTTAACAACTGGAAATTAAACAGCCTAATGCTAAACAACCAGTGGGTTCAAGATGAAATCAAAGAGGAAATCAAAACTTTCCAGGAAACAAATGGCAATGAAGACACAAGCTCTCAGAATCTATGGGACACAGCAAAAGCAGTACTGAGAGAAAAATTTATAGTTTTGCAAGCACACATCAGGAAGGAAGAAGGGGCATATCTGAACAGCTTAATCATGCAGCTTATAAAATTAGAAAATGATCAACAAAAGGAACCAAAAATAGGGAGACAGAGGAAGTAACAAAGCTTAGAGCAGAAATCAATGAAGTGGAAACACAAAAAAAAAATCCAAAATATCAATGAAAGCAGAAGTTGGTTTTTTGAAAAAAATAAATAAGATAGACTATTGGCAAAACTCACAAAGAAGTGGAGAGAGAAACTTAATAACTAGTATTAAATATGAAAAGGTGGAGATCACTACATATATTGCAGAGATTCAAAGGGTAATCAGAGACTACTTTGAGAAAAACTCTATGCCACTAAACATGAGAACCCGGAAGAAATGGATAAATTCTTGGACACTTATATTTTCCACAGTTGAATAAGGAGGATGTAGTATATCTAAACACCTCCATCACTATTGATGGAATTAAATTAATAATCAAATGTCTGCCCAAAAACAAAAGCCCAGGCACAGATGAATTTATTAATTAATTCTTTCAAACCTATCAAAAGGAATTACTACCAATTCTTCCCAGGCTTTTTCATGAAATGGTAAAAACAGAAACACTTCCAAATAGTTTTTGTGAAGCTAGCATTACTCTGATACCAAAACCAGACAGAGATGTTGCTAAAAAAGAAAATTACAAAGCAATATCACTGATTACAACAGATGCAAATATCCTCAATAAAATCCTGGCAAATGGGATCCAATACCACATCAAAAAGGTCCTACACTACAATCAAGTAGGTTTCTTCAAAGGAATGCAAGAATGTTTTAACATCTATAAATCTATCAACATAAAACACAACACCAACAACAAGAAAAAAAATCACCTATTCATTTCAATAGATGTGAAGGAAGCATATGATGAGGTCCTATACCCATTCTTGATAAAAACTCAACACGATAGGAATGAAAGAAAACCCTTATCAGCATAGTTAAGGCCATCTACCACAAACCAATGATAAATATTATCCTCAATGGAGAAAAACTAAAAGTCTTTATTCTGAATTCTGGTACAAGACAAGGCTGCCCTCTCTCACCACTCCTATTCAACACAGCACTGGAAGTACTTGCAATAGCTATTAGGCAAGAAAAAGATATCAAGGGAATTCAGATAGGAAAGGAAAAAGTCAAGATTTTACTGTTTGCAGATGTCATGATGCTCTACTTAAAAAATCCTAAAGACTCTACCAAAAAGCTTCTAGAAATTATAGATTCATAGAGCAACATGGCAGGCTACAAAATTAACACACAAAAATCAGTGATCTTTTTATACACAAATAATGATAAGGAAAAATGGACATAAAAAAACCCATTCACATTAGTGTCACACAAACTCAAATATCTTGGAGACAATTTCATTAAAGACATGAAGGACCTATACAAAGAAAACTATAAAACCCCACTTCAGGAAATAAAAGAGGACACCAGAAATGGAAACACATGCCTTGCTCATGGATTGGCAGGATTAACATCATTAAAATGTCAATACTCCCCAAAGCATTGTACAGATTTATTGCCATCCCTCTAAAGATATACAAGACATTCTTCAAATAAGTGGATCAAACAGCTCTGAAATTCATTTGGAACAACAAACACTCTGAAATATCTAAAGCTCTTCTTGGGAAAAGAAATATTGAAGGCATTACTTTCCCCAATTTTAAACTGCATTATAAAGCAATAGTTATCAAAACAGCATGGTATTAGAATAAAGACAGACACTTAGATCAGAGGCTTGAGTACTCAGAGAATGTTCCCAGACTTACGGCACTTAATTTTGATAAAAGGGCAAGAAATGTTAAATAGAGCAAGGAAAGCCTCTTCAATAAGTTGTGCTGGCACAATTGGTTACCCACTTCCAAAAAAATAAAAAAAGACTCATACTCCCAGCTAACACCATGTACAAAGGTAAGATCCAAATGGATTAAAGACCTTGATATCAGACCTGAAACTATATTTAGTTTGTATTTAGAACATGTAGGTAAAAAAAAAAAAAACCTCCAGGACATTGAGACTAAAGGCATCTACAGCAACTCTCAAATAAGTGGAAGCAGAGATAAACAGATGGACATATATTAAGTTGAGAAGCTTCTGCATCTCAAAGGAAATAGTGCCCAGGATACAAGAGCCAGCCACTGAATAAGAGAAATTGTTCACCCAAAATCCATCAGATAAGGGGCTAATATCCAAAATTTACAAGGTAGCTTTGTTTCTGAACTTAGGTGACATCAAATAAATCCACTTTGATATCTAAATTGATGTGTTCCTACTGTAATGACATTATTTAAAATTTTGGAGTTATGTGGCTGCATATACAGACTTGTGGTCCAGAATTTTAATCTCTGTAACTGATATTGTGGTTTTTAATGGGCATATTTTCAGCTTTCAGGCCTTCCAGAAGTATAAGAAGACAGGGGGAGTGTACCCATTATCACTCCCAAAGAGTCCTGGTGATGTCAGACTAAAGACTGGCACATATGAAGCTTTGGTTGGTTTGAATATCTTTGCAGACACTGGTGATTAATTGGTGAAGGTGGGCCATTAGTAATGGGCAATTGGGGGTGTTTTTGCAGTGGCATGGCTTTGGCAGGGTGGATATATGGCCTCAAGAGGAATCTTCTCTTGAGATTGCCAGCTTTCAACTCTACAGCTAGTATACCATGATTTTTCACATCTTGGTTTACATAAGCTTTGAGAAAAGAGTGAATCTAGGGAGCTGGCCAAATACAAACCTGGTGAATGCATTTGTGGAGCATGGTTTCAGCTGCTAGGCCTTCTGAAGGTAGAAGAAGGTTGGGAGAGGGTGCCCACATTCACTCCCAAGCAGTCCTGGTGATATCAGCCCAAATACCAAAATACCTGGAGTTTTGGGTCATTATGGTGTCACTGCAGAGATCAATGGTTAAATGATAAAACGTCACTTCATTGGTGAAGTGGTGATTGTGGATGGCGGGTGCATCTGGTGTGACAGATGAGAATTTACCAAAGATAATTGAAGAATAAATTTAATAGTGAATTTTCAGAAATATGTTTTGCCTACAAAGTCAATCACATATATAATGTGGCTTCAGCTACTAAACTTCCAGTTGTCAACTTCCATACTCTTATTTTTAGTTTTCAATTTTTATTTAATAATGTGATTTTAAAACACAGATGATATATTTTGTTTTAGAAGATAAATTATTAAGGATACTAATAACATTTACTGCAGAACATTTGGATAAAGCTTATTTGGGAGAACATATTCAGCAGTGCTCAGTACTAGACTTTGCTCAGGCATCACTCTTGCCGTACCTCATAGTGTATGAGCATTTGATAATTTCGTATTATGAAATATTCTTTAATAACGTAGTTTTATGGCCCGGAGAAATAGCATGGAGGTAAGGCATTTGCCTTTTATGCAGAAGGACTGTTGTTCAAATCCCGACATCCCATACGGTCCCCTGTGCCTGCCAGGAGTGATTTCTGAGCATGGAGCCAGGAGTAACCCCTGAGCACTGCCGGGTGTGACCCAAAAACCAAAAATCAAAAAAAAAAAAAAAAAGAACTTAGTTTTAGTAGTCTTATTGAATTGTATTGTGTAGCTGTGCCATATGAAACAATTCCATTTTACTAGGAATTTAGGAATGCAAATATATGTATATACAAATCACAGAACAGTTATAGGTATATATTTTATTTTTAGTAAAATAATTAGTTTTATTTATAAATTTGAAAGGAAAGAGAAGAAAGTAAGAGGGAGAGAGTGTGTCTTTGTGTGAAAGTGAGAGAAACAAAGAGAGAGGGAGAGGGAGGGAAGATCCCAAAATAAAAGAAAAATCATGTTTCTCAAGATGGGACCTGAATCAATACAGAATGACCTGCTTATTGGCAAATATCTTTAATTGTACTTATTTACAATAACAAATGGACTTTTAATAAAATTATGTCAGACAATGTAGCCTTTGAATTGACCAATAAATAAGCAATAGTAATGGAATATGTACTAATGTTAGTCTTTGTGAATATTTTTCTTACTGGTACATTCCATTACAGACTGTATTTCTTCACATGTTCTCTCTCCAGCAATATCACCTTCATTTCTCTTCACAGAACTTGCATTCTTTAATGAGTCATTCTATCAAGTTGTTTGATGCTGCCATTTTTCTCAGTTAATGGCAACAAATACATGAGCCTTAGAATAAAACGTGATCATCTAGATAATAATCTCCTAAGGACAGGTGAATTTAGAAACCACATTTTATATAAATTAAATATTGTAGTATAATACTTGATGAGACTATTTATACCTAATGTTTCTTCTGTTCTTGCAGACTCTGAGTTTTCTTCTTACACTTTCTTGAATCTGTTATCTATACATTTTTGCCTTCCTGTAAGTGGTTTGTGAAATAAAGAGAACATTTACTTCCCATTTGACTACTTTATAATAGCTTCTAAATAGGAAAGTTGTGAGAAAATGTTCACATATAATGTGAAGCTATTGAATTTTTTTCATAAAAGGCGAGAAAAAGCAAAAAAAAAAAACTCATTTCACCTAATGCATTTTCACAGATTGCCGTAAACTAAGAATCTTTATCATTGGAAAGAAAATGCTTCTCTTCTTCAATAGGAAACAAACATATTTGCATCATAACAGAATGGGAAGCTGTAAATAGGAGGGTGCATTTTGCTCGTTGCTATGCAGACTGAGTTAATTGTCATAACCCTCAGAGACATTTGGACATATTTTCACACAGAAGGTGAGAATTGAATCACTTATTTATTGGAATTTATGTGTAACTTCCCATACATAAACAGGCACTTAAAAATGCCAAAAAATACAAAATGACTTCATGTCTTTCGATTTCTCCTCCAATAACCATTTCTGATTGTTATATTTTGACCTTTTTAAAACTGCTATTGCATGTCATGCTTCAAGATGTCTATATCTCCTTGTTTTAATTAACATTGTCATGACATTGATTTCTTTATTGTTTTTTATCATTCTGTCAATTGTGTCATGAAATTCTGGTTTAGTTCCTCTGTGATTTCCTTGCCTGTGGTCACTTTCTTGGTTATGATGGCCTCATATTTCAAAGTGAACTTGCTGAGCATTTTATTTTTGTGACTTCCTGTCATACCTTCCTTCTTTAGACTAGTTCATTCAGTAGCAATTAATTTCAGGTTTTAATTTTTATTTCATTGTCCCTGAAATGTCAAGAGTCTTTAAAGTTGCCTTGTTGATTAAACCTATTAAATTCCCATGTTATTCAGCATCTCTGTGGCTCTTACTCAAAGAATTTAAAAAAAAAAGGTGCTGATTTGTTGGTTATCTTCATGATAGGCTGCGATTTTTCTAAGTCTTCTCAAGTACTGACATAATTCCTCCAATTTCTCAGTCTGAACAGAACCCTATTATAATGATGATGACGATATTGCAATAAATACTGCTACAGATTAAGAGTAATAAAGAAGAAATCAGATAATCTGTTGTTAAAGAGACATCAGTATAGTGGGGAATACAGATAGACACACATTTGCAAGAACATGCAAGCATGCAATAGCCAACATGTCAACTACATGTGATAGAATGCTAGATGGTTCAGAATTCAAGTCAAGAAAGATTTCCCAAAAAAGCAAATAGGAACTGACTCTTAAACAATGACTAGTAATTATATGTGCTATAGGCACAGAGAAATTACATACATTTTTTATTTCTACACTTCTATTCTACATTTAGAATATTTTTATTCTACATTTAGGGTAGAATTATTTCTACCCTAAAAAAATCAACAAAGATAGAAGCTATTTGGTTCTTTTCAAATTGGATTCAGGTAGCTAATCTCAAATTTTATTTGCATGACCTGAGGCACAAAATTTAAAATATTTAAAATAGTATGCCCTCTTTTCTGTTTGTTGTTAAATGATTAAAAAGAAAAACATTTACAAATTTAATCTCCCCTGTCTTTGAGCTGGGACAATACTATTCCTACCTTTATTTAGCTGCACTATTTTTTCTTCTAGCTTCCCTTGGCCCCTCTTTGTTTGGTATGTGATTTGAATAAGTTTATATATTTAAAAGCTAAGACTATAAATCAGGATTACCAGAGTTGGGCAGGTGTTCCTTCTGTGATCTTAGCAAGTTGTTGTTTTGATCAGCTGTAACAAGAACATGATAAAGGGGGAAAGGGTGAAGAAGAGATCCATTTGTGAAAGCACTGTACAGTTCATGATTGTGTAGTGTTAGGACAGTGGGTGACTTACAGTACTTGGTCAGGATTTAAAATGAGTAAAAGTGAGCTGAAAGATGAAAGTACTACTTGCCATTTATACATTTACTAAGTCAGTATCAGCAGTAATTTTAATGTGATACTGGGAATATGCTTCCTTTTATGAAGCATTTGCTGTGCTGATTGCTTTGCTTGTGATTTATCTTAAAATGAGTCAACCTCACTGATATCTTAAAAACACTTCACTGTTCCATAATTAGCTCTCAGCTTTAACCTGAGTACATAACATTAACTTCCTGTAAATTATTGTATAAGCTCAAAACCATTTAGAACATGGAACACTTGATTCTTTCCAGGTTCAATCAATGGCATGGTATTTTTTT
>PVKC010037237.1:0-13041 GCA_004027635.1 Crocidura indochinensis
TGAACACTCTGCTCACTGAAGTTCTTTATCTGAACTGTGCCCCCCTTTGCCACTATCACACAAATATGGATGTGCATATACATGATAGGCGTGTGCACATACATATTTTCAGCTTTTTAAGTAGTGTTGGTAACTGAATTCAATGAAGTTGTAACCTATATGCAGGGTATCTCATTTTTGCCCATTTGACATAATTACAGACAAACTGCACTGAATTTGTCAGACTCTGCTTCTTGAGTGTTAAAGTCACACTCAACTCAGTTTTGTCTTCATGCCTAGAGTTCCATAGTAGAAAATGGCCCTGGCAACTGGGTTATGAAAATCTACTTATGTGAGGTAGAGTGGATTCTAAAACCCATTAAAGTCTGATGATACATGCAGATAGTAATATCACTTCTACCCAATAGCTAAAATAAAATTAAAATTGCAAGGAAAAAGTGAAACAGAGTCAATGGTTTGATGGTCAAGGATAATCCAAGCCAGAAAAACCCTGTGATAATTTTTGTAATATCTGATCTAGTCTTTTTTGATAGTGGAAAAAAATGCTAAAAAAAAAAAAAGGCAGTGGTGATAGATTTATCAAAATTTGTAGCTCCTTCCCAAATTTAGGTTTATAATAAAATGTCCAAATAATAGCTGCCAAAATGTGCCCCCACAATACACAAAATTCTCGAGTGTCGTCTGAAATGAAATACAAGTTTCTACAAAAAAGAAACCGTCACAGTGGGGATAGGGATGGGGAGGGTTAGACTGATTATCAGACCTTTACTGATTGTAGATCAAGTTTCACAAAACATAACGTTTTTGTAATTTCTTGTGCAGTCAACAAGCTTCATTTTAGTTGTGCTTACATTACATAGCTGTGAAGCCTGAACGTGGCTGTGTTTTTCAATCACACATTGCCAGGAAAACAGAAATTCAAAATCTCCATATATCACAAATCAAACAAACGCAACAAGTGCTCATTTGCTCTCAAGAAAGGAAATCTATCGAAAAGAAACATCACTGAAATTGTTGCACACAGTCCACTATTCAGGCTACAAGTACATATTTACTGTATTACAGCACATTATTCTTTTTAACGTATGCTTTCAACAGATATAAATAATCACATTTTAAAAGAGCCCCATATTGTGTTCAAGATCAGTAATAGCTACTTCATAATCCTCTTCTCAAACAGAGGGACCAGACTAGCAGGGGAACTGCACGGGGTAAAGCCAACCAACGGAACACTGCTCTAACTGCCACCTACATGACTACATATCCAACTCATGGAATGCAATGATCTCAGAAGACTGGTTTTAAGGATCACCATCACCACGAATTCATCCACAAAACCCAGTGACAGCCTCTGCAAGTGTGCGTACACTCTGCCGAGAGAGAGAGCTTGAGTGCCTGGGCAGAGGCTGAAACCTGATTTTGGCGTCGAGCTCTAGTTGTGCTTTGCTCTGCTTCCTTTAAGGTAGCTTTTCCATCGCTTGACAAATTCTCTGAAGATAGGGGACTCGTCGATGGTGCTGAGTAGCTGGAGTTGATTGATGTGCGTGGTGTGATAGTCCCAGCGTGCTAGGTTGGGGGCTATGCCAAGCATGAAGTGACGGAGGTCATAGATGGTCCCTGAGCCGGTGTCGTATAATGGGAGCATGGCCTTGAGGGACTCCATGCCACGCTCATACAAGGACCTCGCCTCTTTCCCCAGTTTTTCCCCTGCAGTTTCTTTTAAGTCGTATAGTCCGATTAAAGAATACATAAAGCCATTTAAAACGAAAGAGCTGGGTGTGGTTGGGTACTCTTCGTACCAGTCGTGTTTGTTCATAAACACAGCTTTAACTCCATGCTGCTCGGAGAGAAACTTGTAAGGGGCAGTCGCCCTTAAAGCTGAATTGAGGAATACATGGTCTTTTGTCAACACGTAGGCCCTGACTAGTGTTGAGATGGCTTGACCTTGCGCCATGGCAGAGTACCACCCCGGCTCTAAAGACTTGAACCCTTCTCCTAACTTACGGGTTACCATAATGGGCCAGCCGCCTTTCTCATCTTGGTTCCTTACCAGCCAATCACTGGCAGCGAAAAAGGCAGCCATGTGCGCCGTGGTGGAGATAGTAATGTTGTCAAGAAACCCTTTCCCTTTTGCAATCAACTTAACCACCTTCTTGGGCATTATTTTGGTTGGCTTGACAGCTTTCGTGTTGGAGAGACCCACTCCTTTCCTGAGGTCGGTGATCAGGTCCCTGGTGACAGTGCTCCACGAGGTTCTGGGTCCAATGCCATAGTATATATCTCTCTCCTTGAAAGCAATCAGCTGAGTATTGGAGACGTAGTGCACAGTGAAGAGCTGATTCTTTTCCGTGGTCTCTAAGACCACAGACACACTTCCGTTTGTTAAGAACTTGAGGTCAAAGGAAATGATAAAATCTTTTGTGTTACCCAGTTGCAAGGATACACCCTCGCTGGTTTCTGTAGGGAGAAAATACACAAAGACCAGTTAGCCTAAAAGAGAGGTTCCCAAATTTATGTGGTCAGCCTAAAAGAGAGGTCCCTAAATTTATTTAGGTCAGCCTAAAAGAAAGGCTCCCAAATTTATGTGATTTTTTTCAGAAAAAGAAAAGAAACACTCAAAGTCAATAAACAGAATGCGGTCCTAATTACACCCGCAGCAATGAGCTATGATCCAAGCCCCCCTCTTCTACTCCCAACTGGCCCAGCACACTTTCAGGGGGCAGGATTATTAGACTTGGAAAACACTGAACTAAAAGCTATTTGGATATAAAAGTCTACGGCAGGGCTGAAGAAATAATACAATGGGTAAGGCGCTTGTCCTGCATACAGCTGACCCAGGTTCAATCCCTGGCATTCCTTATGACTTCCCAAGCACAGTCAGGAGTAATTCCTGAGCAGAGAGCCAGAAGAAACTTTTGAGCATCACCGGGTGTGGACCAAAACAAAGACAAAAAAACGTGTTTCTAGCAATTTGTTACTTGATGACCATTATCATACAAAATTTACACTTCAACATTTGGTTTTTATTATTATTATTATTATTATTGTTATTATTAAAGTAACCATAATCAAGGATTAGGAGAGATGGCACAGTGACCAGGGCACTTGCCTTGCATATGGCAGACCTCAGTTCTATCCCTAGGACCCCATATGGTTCCCTGAGCACTATCAGGAATGATCCTTAAGTGTACAACCAGACTTAAGTCTTGAGCACTGCCAGGAGTGACCCCAAAACAAAAACAAAAATTCCCAACAACAATAAAATAACCATAAGCAAATGACAGAACTGATGAATCAGTGATGAGCATCAGGCCAATCTGATCATCTGGCCTATCTAGCTTATGTTGGAGGGTTAAAAAAATAGCGATGATATTGTGAACCAAGTGGACTTTTTTTTTTTAGATCAAATGCCTGCTTGTCAATCATCAATGATATTCCAGTATACCCTTCTGAAAAAGAAAGAAATAACCGAAAACTGGTTCAGCAGATATTGCAAGAGAGAGGCTAACAGAATGTTTGGTTATATATGAATTCAACTCCTGTGTTCAAGTAATGTCAATAAGTGTTTACCATGCTCTAAGTGCTTTGACATGAGTCCTTGTAATAGTTAATGTTATTACTCAGGCTTTATGAGTGAGAAACAGACATAGAGAAATTAATTTGCCTAAGGTATAACGGGATCGAATCTAGTTTGAACCCACAATACCTACTCTTTACTTACTATCTGACACTGAAAATGACAAATTTGTTTTTTAGATTTTTCAGGAATTGAGAACAAAACTTCTGGAAATTAAACAGTGGGCTCATACATTTAATGAAATCTGAGAGGGGTACTGGATAAAAAAGAGAAGATAGGCTTGAAAACTTTTAAAGAAACAAAGTATTGCTTGAATTCCTAATCTACTTCCTTTTCTATAGGCTACAATTTACTAGCTTTGAGATTATCAAGTTTAATCTCTCTGAGTCTCAGTGTCTTCACATGTTAGAATTGACAACATTTTTTCAGGGCAATTGTGGGGAGTAAGAAAAATAGGGACTTAAAACAGTAATAAATAATAGTGTTTCTGATTACTGGCTTCAGAGGCTAATAAGATACTCAAAGCTTCATTATTTGATAAGTGGCCAAATAAGAAATTTTTCCTGCATGGTTTTTTATTCCTGATTTTTCCTGATGGCTGACTGCTAGAAGGATAACTTTCTAAACAGGGCTGATTTACCAAGAGCATATATATTAAAATCAAATAGCAGCAGCAAGGACGAAAATACATGTAGTACAAAATATTTAAGGGTGAAACATTAAATTTAAATTACAAATATCTAGTACAAATACTAAGCTATAAATATCTTGATCTTTACAGAATCTATTTTCAAAACACATTTGCACATTCTCTCATCTGATCCTTTCGATAACCTCTGAGGCTGGCAGAGCAGGAATTGTGACACTATGAAGATATGAAGACTTTAGAAGGTTAAAAGGTTTGCCCCAAACCAAACGCTAATGAATTAATGACCATGCAGGAACCTGACAGAAATTGTAGTTACTAGATCTATATCCAAAGAGGGTAAAACAAAAATGATGGTGAAAGTGGCCCCTTCATGCAACTAGAGCAGAAGAGCCCCATTCAGATGTGTGCTGAGTAGGCCCCAAGAATAACGTGTAAAATGTGATGGAGAGATAATATGTACAGTCTGATTAGCCAGCAGAATACTAGCTTGGTGAGCTGACTGTTAATGCTCCCAACCCTATATTCTAACATGACTATAAAAGATGCTTCATGGAGACCGGAGAGAAAGCATGGGGGTAAGGCATTTGCCTTGGATGCAGAAGGCAGGTGGTTCAAATACTGGCATCCCCTGAGCCTGCCAGAAGCGACTTCTGAGTATAGAGCCAGGAGTAACCCCTGAGCACTGCAGGGTGTGATCCAAAAACCAAAATAAATAAAGGTAAAGATCCTGATTTTGACTACTTTTGCATAGCCAGCTATATGTAGGAAGCATTCCTGGAAATACTTTCGGAACCATTGGCCTATGCAAAGCAAATGCCTGAACCCTTGCATTATTGATCTGACTCCTAAATGTCTTATTATTTTTTTTTGGAGGGGGAGGTATAAGGCCACACCCAGTGGCAAGGGTTACTCCTGGTTCTATATTCAGAAATTACTCTTGGCAGACTCAAGGGACCAAATGGAATGCTGGAGATTAAATCCAGGTTGGCCACATGAAAGGCAAATACACTACCTGCTGTGTTATCACTCTAGACCTCTGAATGAATTTTTATACTGATTTTTTTTGGGGGGGACATACAAATGGCTCAAAAGGCTAAAGAATAAGCTTTGTTTATAGGAGCCCCTGGTTCAATCCCTGACCCTGCATGGTCCCCCTAACACCTCCAGGAGTAATCTCCTAAGCATTAAACAGAGAGTAGACACCTTCCATCAACCCTTATACTGCCAGAAATGTCCCAAGTCCCCTCCCACAACAGTGATATTTTTTTAGGGGGCTGGTTGTTTGGTTTGGTTTTAGGGCTACACCTAGCAATGTTCTGGGGATCATATAGGATTTCCGAAATTGAACTTGTATTTGTCATGTGCAAGGCACATAATACAGCTTTACCCCACTGTACTATTTTTTCAGTCCTCCAAGTAATTTTAATTTTTTTTTTTTTTTTTGGTTTTTGGGTCACACCTGATGACGCTCAGGGGTTACTCCTGGCAGGCATGAGGGACCATAATGGAAACCGGGGAATTGAACCGAGGTCCGTCCTAGGTTAGCGCAGGCACCTTAGCTCCAGCGCCACCGCCCGGCCCCTCCAAGTAATTTTAAAGTATATTTCTAAAATACTGTAAAGCTCTATTTGTTTTCTTTTTCAGAGGAGAACACTACCACAGTTCCCCACTATCACAAATTATGTAGTTGTTTTTCCCACCTTTGGGAAAATCACAGGGGTCAACACATCCTGAGTGCAATGGACAAGACACACCCTGGGAAAACCTTCATGATCATCTTAGCAGGTGAGCCTGCTAGGTAAGTATGAGTAAGTATGAGTAAAGCTCTATTTTATCTGGAAAATGGCAACTTGTAATCTTTCTTTTAACACTATTTTCTACATCTATGGTAAAATAGAAACATGAGAGTAGAACAGTCCTAAAACACTGCTGGATTCTGAATTATGAATCACCCCAGATAGAATTACATGCAGCAAAAAAGACTCTTGAGTGCTTATTTCATTTTATAATAATGCCTCATTAAACAAAACTATTAACTATGACATCATTTTCACCAAACTAGACAACCATAAATCTTTAGTAGTCCAAATGGGAGAAAACTGAAGTGCTCAGAATTTGATTTTTTTTTTGGTTTTTGGGCCACACCCGGTGACACTCAGCGGTTACTCCTGGCTATTCGCTCAGAAGTCGGTCCTGGCAGGCACGGGGGACCATATGGGGAACCGGGGGATCGAACCGCGGTCCGTCCTAGGTTAGCGCAGGCACCTTATCTCCAGCGCCACCGCCCAGTCCCCCAGAATTTGATTCTAATTTTTACTCTAATGTATACAAATCCAATAAAATGACATGGCTCAATCAACTACCTTGTGATTCAATATAACAGACTTGCTCAACGAACTCTAATAAAGTCAAGAATTGGGCGATAAAAGGAGATATTCATGATGCTTTATTAGCAAAAATGGCAAAACATCATGCCTAAAAGGGAAAAAAATGGAAAAGGAAAAAGTGCCAGGAGGGAAACTAGAGACACTGATGGAGGAAAGAAGATATTGGTGAAGGGATTGGTGCTCCAATATTGTACCCTAAAATCAATCATGGATAACCTTATAACTTGGTAGTTCATACTGATTCAACTAAAAAAACAAACAAGGATGCACTCTGGGATCATTGGTGGAAGGAGGTCAACACTGCTGGTGGGAATGGCCCTGATTCACCATATATCTGAAATTCAACTATGAAGAGTTTTGTACATCACAATGGTTTCAATAACATAAAATAAAAACAACTCATCAGGCCAAGAACCAAGAAAACCACAATATGAATGAATGAGATAACTTTTTTATCAGTGACAAAGACTTTTAAAATCATCTTAAAATGCTACATTAATGAATGAAAAAGTCTCTTGAAATAAAAGTCTCAGCAAATAAACAGAAAGCAGAAAAATGGCCAAAAGGAGCCAGAGAACATTTGTAGCAGTTGCAACCCTAGTTTGAACCCTAGCACCTCATATGGTTCCCTGAGCACCGCCAGAAGTCACTCCTGAGCACCAAGTCAGCAATGGCCCCACCTTGAGCACTGCCATGTATGGCCCAAATATCCTCCTGCCCCAAAATGTCAACTTGGGTTGGAAAAAAAAAAAAAGTTAATGGAGAAAAAGAAAAGAGCAACGAAACAAAATAAAACTAATAACACTCCCCCACCCCGATCAATTTTTCTAAACCTTCACTACCACTAGAGGGCATTAGAGAGTTACATAGAAGTGGTTGTAGCCCTCAATTTAAACTTAGTCTTCACAACAATCTTGTGAGCCCAGTTTCTAAACCCACAGTTCATCTATCTATTGGTCTACCTATGTTTTTGAACCACTTCTTGTGCTTGGTCATTGGTGATAGGGAGAGAGTTCTTGGGGGTCTTTAGGGAGATTCCATAGTGCTGGGAGTGGGCAACATGTGATATCAGGATCTGAGCACAGGGCTTCCACAGGTAAAGCGTGTGCTCTACCACTTGAGCCCATGTTGGGCCCTTAACTCCGCTCAGACTGATCTGAGAAGTAGTGAAGGGGGTTGACTATAATTATTGCAACCATTGTAGAAAGGTACCAGGCAAAATTCTTGAGTTCAGCTGGAAATCATGTGCTATCTGAAGTCTTCTGCTTTAAATCCAATAAATAGATCACTTAAGGTTCCTGCTGCTTGAAATCCATGAGCCCAATTTTCCGAGAAATTATTCCCAGAAATGATTAGAAGCCAATTTCCTGGCTGTGTGTGAAACAATGGACACATGTACTTTGGGTAATACAAAAGAGGATTGTGAAAAAACAATGGTTTATAAAAGAACTTAATAATGTGGGGCCGGGCGGTGGCACTGGAGGTAAGGTGCCTGCCTTGCCTGTGCTAGCCTAGGACGGACCGAGGTTCAATCCCCTGGTTTCCCATATGGTCCCCCAAGCCAGGAGTGACTTCTGAGTGCATAGCCAGGAGTAACCCCTGAGCATCACCGGGTGTGGCCCAGAAACCAAAAACCAAAAACAAACAAACAAAAAAAAGAATGTTTTTCTTAAGGAAAATCAGATCATGATATGAATGAAGCTCACCTTGAGAAGGGGTGAGTGCAGTTAGAACATTAACAACTACCAAGACCATGTTAATGAGTGAGAGAAGTAGAATGTCTGTCTTGAATACAGGCAGAAGATGTGGGTGAAGGGAGATGTTCTTTTTGTGACTGAAATTCAGCTACAGTCATGTTTGGAATCACAGTGTTTAAATAAAGATTTAAAAAAAAAGAATGTTTTTTTTCTTTATTTTTTGGGGAGGGGTTGTGGTTTTTTATTGGTTTTTGCTTTTTGGGTCACGCCCGGCAATGCTCTGGGGTTACTCCTGGCTCCATGCTCAGAAATCGCTCCAGGCAGACTTGGGGGACCATATGGGATGCTGGGATTCGAACCAATGACCTTCTGCATAAAAGGCAAACGCTTTACCTCCATGCTATCTCTCTGGCCTTTTTCTTTCTTTCTTTCTTTTTTATTTCAAAAATATTTTTTGGGTGTTTGAGCCCCACCCGGCAGTGCTCAGGGGTTATTCCTGGCTCTGCTCTCAGAAATCACTTCTGGCAGTCTGAATGTTTTTGTTTGTTTGTTTGTTTGTTTGGCCACACCCAGTGAAGCTCAGGGGTTACTCCTGGCTATGCGCTCAGAAGACGCTCCTGGCTTGGGGGACCATATGGGAAACCGGGGGATCGAACCTCGGTCCGTCCTAGGCTAGTGCAGGCAAGGCAGGCACCTTACCTCCAGCGCCACCGCCCGGCCCCTAAAATAATATTTTTCATACAAAAATTATCTTTTTTCTTTTAATCAACAGATATACTGTATAGCAGGGGTCCTCAAACTTTTTAAACAGGGGGCCAGTTCACTGTCCCTCTGATCGTTGGAGGCCAGACAATAGTAAAAACAAAAACTACGAAAAAATTCCTATGCACACTGCATATATCTTATTTTGAAGTGAAGAAACAAAATGGGAACAAATACAGTATGTGGCCCGCGGGCCGTAGTTTGAGGACCACTGCTGTATAGAGTAATGAATAAGGCCCTACTCAGAATCTTAAGACTGAGAGAAAGAAAGGATTAGGCAGAAAAAGCAAAGTTCACAACATGTATGAAAAAGAACAAATACTGAGAGAAGAAAATGAGATGATAGAAATGAAGTGAATAAAGTGCCCAGGGGAAGGGAAAGCTCACTTAATAAGATAGGACAGGACAAACATTTCAATTCATTCCATTTTAAAATTAGAAAAAAGGAGAACATTATTAGGCAAACGAAACAAAAAAAAATCTGTATGGTTCTTTGTTGTAAGGCTTCTGCTCTCTGTGTGAATGGGTGGATTGGTGGGGGACCTCGAGGTTTAGCAAGACAGCGAGACAGAGACAGAGATACAGAAATTGATTGATTTCTGGTTTTCTAGAGCTTCACTTAGTTAGGTTTCTGCCTTTACATGTCAGTCCCTATTTCTTCTCAAATGTCTCTTGGTGTTTTATCCCCTCTGAGGTCTATTGTCTCCACAATGTTTCACCTCCCAAAGCTATGCTTCAATAAAATCTCATCCCTGATTTCCATCTGCTCTAAGCAACCACTCCCAATGTACCATGTTTTTTGTACTATAAAACACACACACACACACACACAGAAGATGGGTGAAAAATGTGTGTCTTATGGAGTAAATGCCACCTGGAGCTGAAGCCTGAGTGCAGGGGAGGAGTGCAGATACAAAGCCCTTGACATCTGCAGTGTTATGCCCCCTTTACTGGGCAAACATACCACATAGTACAAAGCAATCAGGTTATTCAGTTATAGTTTATTAAATACTTTAGTACACCATTTGCTTTAGAATATTTTTTCTTGTTTTTCTCATATAAAAACTATGTGCGTCTTATCAGGTGTGTCTTATATACGAAAAATACAGTAATTCCAATTTATCTCTCTTTCAGACAGTTGCATCAAATGTATTTCAGGGACACCCAGGAGATCAAAAACAAGCATTCTATTCTTAGCAAACAAACTATCACCAAGGAGTTCCAACCAAGTTCCAACTCTGGTGTTCCACTGGGAGCAGAAATGTCAGAGCTTTCAAATTCATATGCTTAGAACAACCGCCTTAGCAATAATTAGTTTGATCTCTTGATTTGCAGAATGAAATCTTAGTTTGTGGGGACCAGCTTTTGTCTTATCTGGAATATCCAAAAAATGAACAATGAAAAATGTATTGCTCTACATAGAATTTAAGGAATTAAAGCAACTTCTAGACAAGTTCTAGATAACTTTGCAATAGCTGAAGAAATCAAAATGAGAGTTACTGTAATCTCAAAAATTTTAACTAGAAACAAAAATAATTTCCCTTTACTTAGACAATCTCAATTTTCACAATCTCCTATTGTGAAAACCTTTTAATATACCACAAGCTAAGTGTTTTTAAACATGTTTATTATTTTTATCACCCAGCTGATTCTACTGTTTCACAATACGCAAATTGCTCTATGGACCTGAGTATAAGAAAAAACCATAGAGAAAAGTTTTACTTATAGATGAACAACTAAAGGTCATCCATTATTTGCACTGCATTAAACAGTCATAAATCCATTACTTAGGGATATCTAGAATGAGATTTGTATTGCGGCTTTCAAGGTCTCTGAATCAATTGTTAATAATCCAAGGCGAGAACACAGAGGATATTCTAACCTTTCTCTAGCATCTTGCAAGGTTGGTGAGAGCAGGGAACAAATGCTCCTCTTGAAAACATTTGCTCAGAGGAACTAAGCCTGAAGTGCCACAATTATTTCATTTATCTTTTAAAATAATGGATTCATGAATTCTCATGGATATTGATTAGTGGGGGAAAATACATCCTAATTAACAAGACTGTCTTTGTAAAAGGGGAAATGTTGCATAAAATTAATTTGATTTTATAATAAAATTACTTTATATGAAGTTTGAGATAATCTACAACGTTAAAAGAATTTAATATGGAAAGTAGGCCTGTTGGGTAATGCTAGATGATCTTTAAAAAAAAAGCTAATGGTTAAAATAGAAAAAAGTAAAAGACCATATTCTTCATAAAGAAAAAAATCTTACCTTATGTAAAATACATTAGTTTTTTGTTTGTTTTTTTAAAATTTTCTGGGGGACCTTTAGGGAACCTAGATTAGCAGCATGTTATATAAGGCTCTTACCCATAACATTATCTCTTCAGATGTTAAGGTTAAGGTAAACTAGTTTCTTTTTTGTTTGGGGGCATATCTGACAGTGCTTGGGCTCACTCCTGGCTCTGCGTTAGATCACTCCTGTGATCTCGTGCTATGTGGGGTGTTAGAGAATTGAAACTATATCTGGCATGTATGAGGCAAGTGCCTTATCTGCAGCGCCATAAATTTGCTTTAAAATAAAAGAATACGAGGACCCAAATGAAAGAATACGAGGACCAAGCAGATCAAGCATGTAGCTCACTGATAAAGCACTTACTTTAATGCTGGGTTTGAGCCCCAGCATCACCCTTTCCCCCCTAAAACTAAAGTTTTCTGAAATAGTAAAATAAACTAAGAAACTTGATCATTATTGTAAAATATAGATCCCTGCAGGAAAAAACATGCAGTACTGTAATCTAGATCTTAATATACATTTTATGGCTGGGCCTATACACAGTAAACACTCCTTTGATAATCCTGACTATAAGCTGTTCTACTTTTAGGGATTCTA
Organism: Crocidura indochinensis; assembly: GCA_004027635.1. Lineage (NCBI taxonomy): Eukaryota > Metazoa > Chordata > Mammalia > Eulipotyphla > Soricidae > Crocidura > Crocidura indochinensis. The sequence continues at coordinate 11,969 of PVKC010037237.1, forward strand.
CATGGGGAGCACCATTTATTTCTAAAGGCAACATAAAGCTCATGTGGTTTTTTTTTTTTTTTTAACCATATGAATAATTTTAAGAGAGTAGTGAGGGCTGTGAAAAATGAAATTAGTGGACACAAACAACACTTACCTGGAGCAATGAATTGCTTAACATTGGTAAATCTAGACTTGTCAGCCACGTTAGCCATAAAGCAGCCTTTTGGCACGGTCCAGTCATTAGGCTTGCTGGTTTTGTCCCTGTCTTCGGCTGTTTCATAGACCTCAATGTGAGGAGGTTTCTCAGTCAGATTCTTGCTGTAATGACTTAACCCATACTGTGCAATCTGGATTGGGTAGAAATAGCCTTGTGGGCCCCACTGTGTGGATAAAGGTACGCCTACAAGATAGAGAAGCCAAGTAAATAATTACATCCAGATATCTACAAGCCTATTCTAAAGACCATCCTTCTCTGTAACTTCTGGGATAGTATAGGGGTAACAACAATTTCTGAGTTCCATTGTTACAATGTCTTCAAAATTTCTGAAAATTCACACCAGATATGAAAAATAAAGTTTAATATTTATTCACAAATTTCTTAAGAGATTATATAATATGTTGTCAATTACATTTGTTTTTGTGGAATTTTTTTTTTGTCAACAACAAAAACAAAAAACCCTAGAGATGCTCAGGGCTTACTCCTGGCTTTTCACTCAGGGATAACACTCCTTGTAGGGCTCATAGGATCCTATGTGAGCCAGGAATTGAACCCAGGCTGGCCAAATGCAAGCAAGCATTTTATTTACCATACTATTGCTCTAAGCAAAACTTACTAAATGTTTGCTATTATTAGTTATTTTTAGTAATTTTCTATAAAGGATAAATATCAAGTAACCAATAATATCAAGTGGCTGTATGTATTGAGAGAAACTATCTGGGTTCCCAAATAAATCAAACAAGTATTAGATGGACACAGCAACAACTAAGGAATTTTACGAGTTATGGTGTAGTTTCAAAATAGTTTAAGGAATTGGGGACCATCTAGTGAAAAATCCTAGATTATAGTTAAGATTTTCCATGTTTTTATTTTT
>PVKC010037238.1:0-13040 GCA_004027635.1 Crocidura indochinensis
TTTTTTTTTTCTTTGGGAGGGGGGATGTGTGGGTAGGGCACACGTGGCAGCATTCAAGGATTACTCCTGACTCTGCACTCAGAAATTATTCCTGGCAGGCTCAGAGGACCATAAAGGATGCTGGGAGTTGAATCAGCATGCAAGATTGAATCAGCATGCAAGGCAAACATCCTATTAGCTGTGCTATTGCTCCGGACCCTGATGTAATAGTTTCTCTAATAATAAATGATCTTATCATAAATTTTATTCTCCTTTTTTTCCTTTCTTGCAGTTCCAGGACTTAAACCCAAGAACTCACACAGGCTCGGGGCCGGCATGGTGGCACTAGAGGTAAAGTGCCTGCCTTGCCAGCTCTAGCCTAAGATGGACTACGGTTCAATCCCCTGGGGTCCCATATGGTCCCCCAAGCCAGGAGTGACTTCTGAGCGCATAGTCAGGAGTAACCCCTGAGTGTCACCGGGTGTGGCCCAAAAACCAAAACCAAACCAAAACAAAACACAGGCTCAGCTTCAGATTTAAACAACACTGAGTTACATGATCATCCTCCTTTTTGAGTATTAGTGTCTTTTAGTCTTGAGACCTAGAGAAATTGCAATCACTGGTAAGTGATCTTATGTCTTGGATTGTTTCTTTGAGTATACTTTAGAGAAGCTCATTTTTCTCTTATAAAGTTTTAAACTCCAAAAAATTTATTTTTTTTCCTCATTGCTATATCCTGGGCACAGAACAGAGCTTACACATAGCAGTTACTCTGTACATTTTGTAGCTTATTTGCCCAAGATCCTGTCACTACAATTGTTAACTGTTTTCATTTTATTATAAATATTACAAATTTATTATAGATATTATATATACAACGATGAATCTACCTAATCAGTTTTATGTAACCTTTCCTAGGTTAGATATGTTTGTTTCTCTACTGCATGTTTCTCTAATTTATTCATGATACATTATTCATGAGCATCACAAACAAACCCCTCTGATAATGTTACATAGAGATTTTCATGTAATCCTAACAATCCTGAGAGGAATGCTTTTATTGCTTTATTTTGTTTTTTAGGTCACACCTGACAGTGCTCAGAGTTTACTCCTAGTTCTGTATTAAGGAATTATCCCTACTGGCCTCAGGGGATGATATGGCACGCTGGAGATCAAAGCTCTGTTGGCTGCGTGCTAGGTGATGGTACCTGCTGTACTATTTCCCCCCATCTATTTATATTTTAGGGGAAAATTGCTAAAGCATTGGGAAGATATGTGAAGATGTGCATTTGGGGTGGGAGCAATAGGGCATTTGACTTGCATACTGCTAAATCAGGATTGATCCTGACATTCCATATGGTCCCCCACACCTGCCAGGAGTAACCTGAGTACAGAGCCAAGAGTAACCCCTGAGCCTTGTTGAGTGTGGTGTCAAAAAGAAAATCTTTATGTTCTCATTAACTTACTGCGTTCTTTGCCTTTTGAGACTAAAGTAATACTTAAGATGAAATGAATTAACTAACCTAACCAACTTTTGATTAACTGTATATATCACTTGATTTCAATATGACAATTAAGATTTTTCTCTTCCCAACTGGTCTCTTCTCTAATGTCTAGGAGCCTTTGACATAAATGCATGCATTTTCATTCTATTATATTTTAAAATTTAGAAGCCATAGTACAGCAAGTAGAGCACTACTTGCCTTGCAATAGCTCACTTGGGTTAGATCCCCTGGAGCCTTGCAAGGAGTGATGCCTGAGTGCAGAGCCAGGAGTCAGCATTGAATTAATGTGACACAAAAGACAAATAAAGAAAAGTTATTTTCAAAGTATTGGGGTCCGGGAGATAGCATGGAGGTAAAGCGTTTGCCTTTCATGCAAAAGGTCATCGGTTCAAATCCCGGTGCCCCATATAGTCCCCCGTGCCTGCCAGGAACAATTTCTGAGCATGGAGAGCCAGGAGTAACCCCTGAGCACTGCCGGGTGTGACCCAAAAACCACAAAAAAAGTATTAACCCAGGGGCTGGAGAGGTGGTGCTAGAGGTAAGGTGTCTGTCTTGCAAGCGATAGCCAAGGAAGGACCACGATTCGATCCCCCGGCGTCCCATATGGTCCCCCCAGGCCAGGGGCAATTTCTGAGTGCTTAGCCAGGAGTAACCCCTGAGCATTATACAGGTGCACCCCCCCCCAAAAAAAAAAAAGTATTAACCCAGGGCTGGAGTGATAGCACAGTGGTAGGGCATTTGCCTTGATAGCCCGACCCAGGACCGACCTAGGTTCGATTCCCAGAAATCCATAAGATTCTCAGCCTGCCAGGGGAAATTTCTGAGCACAGCCAGGAGTAACTCCTGTGGCCCCAAACCACAACAACAACAACAACAACAACAAAAATAAAGTCAAATATTCAATCAAAATACATAGAAATTATTAAGATCAAGACAAAAAGAGGGCCGGAGTGGTGGCGCAAGTGGTAGAACATTTGCCGTGCACAGGCTACCCTAAGATGGACCACAGTTCAATCCCCTGGCGTCCCATATAGTCCCCCAAGCCAGGAGTGATTTCTGAGCACATAGCAGGAGTAATCTGAATGCCACTTGGTGTGGCCTGAAAAGAAAAAAAAAAGATTAAAGGAAGTGTGGTTATTTAAAGACGATGTAAAAACATAACCGAAACATTTAAAACATCTAAGGCAGCATTTATTGACCTGACTATGTGTGTTTGTAATCTGAACATTTAGTACTATTTATATACTATTTATATGTGTGAGTGTATAAGACAATAAAAATTTTTCACATAGTACATATTTTTCTATTTTATGGAATCATTTAAAATTTGTTGTTAACCATAAGACTTAAAATCTTTTAACCACTTACACTTAACACTAGTAATTTACCCAAAACTTGGTTTTGTTTTTTTTTTTTGGTTTTGGGGTCACACCTGCAGCACTCAGGGGTTACTCCTGGCTCTATGCTCAGAAATCACACCTGGCAGGCTCGGGAACCATATGGGACGCCGAAATTCAAACCACTGACCTTCTGCATGCAAGGCAAATGCCCTACCTCCATGCTATCTCTCTGGCCCCATAATTTACCCAAAACCTTTTAGTTCTTCCTTGGTGCTCAGAGATTCTTCCTGGTAGGCTCCAAGGGATCCCAAGGTTTGAACTCAGGTCAAGGCAAATCCCCTACCTACTGTGGTATCACTTCGACCCCCTGTTTACAATCTTTTTTTCTCTTTTTTGGTTTTTGGGTCATACTTGGTGATGCTTAGGGGTTACTCATAGCTATGTGCTCAGAAATCGCTCCTGCCTCGGGGGTCCATATGGGACACCTGGGATCGAACCCAGGTCTATCCTGGGCAGCCTCGTGCAAGGCAAACATCCTATTGCTGTATTATCATTCAGGACCCTTTTTATAATCTTAATTGTAAACATATGCTGTCTAATTAATCTCTTGCAGTACACTCATTGGCTTATGTTTTCATAATGTAATTCAGTCATTATCATTCACTTCTCATCCATTGTAATCATCATAATTGTTGATTAGTAAAAACTCTCTAAAACTACAAAAAGTTGGGACCGAAGCAGTGGCTCAAGTTGTAAGGCATTTGCCTTGCATGTGCTAACCTGGGACAGACTGCTGTTCAGTCCCCCAGCATCCCATATGGTCCCCAAGCCAGGAGCAATTTCTGAGCACATAGCCAGGAGTAATTCCTGAATGTCATCACCGGGTGTGACCCCAAAAGCAAAATAAAATAAAATCAAACTACAAAAAGTTTAAGCTTTTATACATTTTTTAAGTATTCACAGAGGGTTCCCGGAGCAATAGCACAGTGGGGAGGGTGTTTGCCTTACAGGAGGCCAACCCTGGTTCGATCTTCAGCATCCCATAAGACCTCCGGAGCCTGCCAGGAGTGATTTCTGAGCACAGAGCCAGGAGTATCCCCTGAGTGCTACTGGGTATGTCCCCCCCCCCCAAAAAAAAAAAAAAACACAAACCAAAAAACAAAATGTATTCGTAGAGAATGCTTGCTTTTTATCAGATCATAATTTACCTGGAATTTTCTTTTTGGTTTTGGGGCTACCTTGAGCAGTGCTCAATGCTTAGTCTTGTTTGGTTCTACATTCAGGGATCACTCCTGGTGGGCTCAGTAAAACATATGAGATGCTGGGGATCAAACTTTGGTCATCTGGGAGCAAGGCAAGTGCCTTAACTCTGTACTGTCTCTCTGGCCCCATACTTGAACTTTTCTAAACAAGCATGTTCTAATGGTTAATCACCAGAGAAGTTTGACCTACCCAGTTCAGTGTTTTGTTTTTTATTTTTTTTACCTCTTTGCAACTCACAGACCAGCTCCAGCATCACCTGATAGTTTGGAGAATAAAGCACTTCTGCCTATCTTGGGCTTATTCCATCAGAACTTGCATTTTAGCAACATTGCCAAATGACTCTTATAGCCAGGATATTTAAGACACACCCTTGTTTTTTTTGTTTTGTTTTGTTTTTGGGCCACACCCGGTGACGCTCAGGGGTTACTCCTGGCTATGCACTCAGAAGTCGCTCCTGGCTTGGGGGACCACATGGGAAACCGGGGGATCGAACTGCGGTTCGTCCTAGGCTAGCGCAGGCAAGGCAGGCACATTACCTCCAGCGCCACCGCCAGACCCCAAGACGCACCCTTGTAAACTCTAACCATGCTGTCAGAATCTCTAAAACAATCTGAAATGTTGAAATTTAAACTAGAATATTAGCAAGGAAATTTACTTGTGCATAAATTTGAAAAACAGTTTTCAAATTCCCAAACATCTCTATTTATACCATTTTAATTTAGAATTAACTCGTGAAATAAGCCAACCAAAAAATTCCAGGTTGGGGATGTGACCCACTAGTCAAAGCTTGCCTTACAAGTGAGGAGCCTTGGGTTCAATACCCAAACACTATGAAAACAAAAACAAAACAAACAAACAAACAAAAAATACATGAATTTAAAGCAGGTCATCTTATAATCCAATAAGCTATGAGCAGAGAGAAATTCAGAAAAGAAATATAGGACTATTTTTTTCTAGAACTGCTATGACTTTTTTTCCCCAACATACTGACAAAATTTTAGAGTAGAAATGCCAGCAAGAGGGACCAGAAAGATAGCATGGAAGTGATGCGTTTGCCTTGCATACAGAAGGATAGTGGTTCAAATCCCAGCATCCCATATGGTCCCCTGTGCCTGCCAGGAGCGATTTCTGAGCATAGAGCCAGGAGTAACCCCTGAGTGCTGCCAGGTGTGTCCCAAAAGCCAAAAAAAAAAAAAGGAAAAAATGCCAGCAAGAACTCTAAGATGCAGTATTCTTTCGATTAGGTTAATATCTAATATTGAAAATGCAAGATATATAGCCAGGCAACCCAGAGAAAAATCTAGAGACGGCATTTTCACAAAGCGTTTGCACCTTTCTACTTGAAAAATCATATAAACTATCATTAAATTATTTCTAGTAGCTGATCTCTTAAATAAATTGAGACAGTTTCAAAAATCTAAATAATCAGATATGTATAATTTATTCTGGGGGGAAGTAATAACACAAATGGACCCTTTGATCTAAAGGTTCCATGGATGGAGGCCAGAGCAATAGCACAGTATAGGGCATTTGCCTTGCATGTTGCCAACATGGCATCGCATATGGTCCCCACACCCTGCTAGGAGTAAATATATATATATATATAGATAGATAGATATATAGATATATATTTTGGTGCTCAGAAATTGCTCCTGGTAGGCTGAGGGGACCATATGGAATGCCAGGTTTCCAACCTGGATTCAGGGCTCCAGCCCCTTGGAGTAATTTCTGAGCATAGAGCCAGGAGAACTTTTGAGCACTGCTGGGTATGGCCCCAAAACCAAAAAAAATTAAATAAATAAATAAATAAAAGATTCATGGAGTTTACCCATCAAAAGAATTCTTTCCACAATACACCTAAGAGTTCTTGATTCCCCCCAACAGACAAGGCCAAAAAGGAAGTGAAAAATCACCTTCTAAGGGTCAAATGCTCTGCCCTTCCTATAGGCTAAATACAGGCACGTTTACTCATCTGATTACTACTCAATACACCAAGGCATGGCATCATAGCAGTGAGTTAACCAATGTTTTCATGAAGAGTAGACTTAGGAATTTCTGTTCCTCACTAACCCTCATTTATCTGCACCAACCAACAGGCTAAAAGTTGATGAGCCAACCGCTTATCAGAGACAGTCTTTTCCCTCTTACCAATTGATACACTTCCTCTGACTTACAAAGCGCACAGAAACCAATGAACAAATTCTCCTAATCTGCCCCAAAATTTATTTTTCTCTTCAAAGGAAGCTAGACTATTGCCTGAAATGAAAAATAAGTATTTACTCAATTCTTATTCTGTATTATCATAGGAAGCAGAGTCGATTTAACAGAACAATTAACCAAACGTGATGGTTAGTTACAAGATGATGTTAAGCCCATTTTTTTTTAAAACCCATGGTTTATGTTTCAGCATTTCTCACCTTGTCTGGGTCCATTACAAGAAGAATATATCATGAATGACCAAAACTATGCTTCTTCAAACGTGTACACCCCCCCCTCAAAAATTAACTCCAGGGGAGGGGAGAAAAAAATTAACTTCAAAATAAATAAACAAGAAAATTCTTAGGTTATATTATTCTGCATTTGATTGCAAATGGACAGTATTGTCAAAAATCAAAAAGCAATTTGCAGACATTGACAAAAAAAAAAAAAAAAAAAGGTACTTGAATGTATTACTATATTACCTCCCCTTTAGGGAAAAGCTGCTTAAACCCATAAAGGTTTAGATTGCATGACAAATACAAAAACATTCACAGAATTAAAAGATCAAAGCCAACCCTAGGTCTCCACAGAGGCTTCAGCTAAGCAGCACGCAGCTTCTGCCAGCCGCTATTAAATGCAAGCCATAACTTAGTTGCTTTAAATTAGTAATTGTTAAACCAGCTCTTCCCTCCTTCTGGCTCATAAAGTCTCACCCCTCTGCCTGAGTCAGCCGTGACTCATCATTTCTTCTTCCTAGAAGCACCTGCTTTGGGTACATCCAATCCAGCTGAAGGTGGATCTTTGTTGCACGCCTGCTAAGGCTTCAGAGAAAAAACCTGGAAGTAGCTCTACAAACAGGTGGCCATCTGCTACTGCTGGATGGTATGGAGAGAAACCTACTCCTTTCCTTACCCCGATGGTCCCCCAAAAAAGAACTTAAGAAGAGACCATTGGAAAGGAAATTTTATTTGGGGAGGCCAGAGAGATAGTGCAGTGGTAGGGCATTTGCCTTGCATGTGGTCTACCCAGGAGGGACCCAGTTTGATTCCCGGCATCCCTATGTCCCCCAATCTGCCAGGGGCAATTTGTGAGGGAAGAGTCAGGAATAACCTCTGAGCACCGCTGGGTGTGACCCAATAACCAATAAGTAAATAAGTAAAATGTTTGAAAAAAAAAAAAAGGAAAATTCAAGCAAAAACCATCAGGATAGAGGTAACGCATTTGCCTTGCATGCAGAAGGACGGTGGTTCGAATCCTGTCATCCCATACGGGCCCCCAAGCCTACCAGGAGCGATTTCTGATCATAGAGTCAAGAGTTGCCCCTGAGAACTGCCAGGTGTGACCCAAAAACAACAGCAACAACAACAGCAACAAAAAGGAAAATTGATTTTCCTGTTTCATGGTTATCCTCTCCTTTAAGCTACTTCTGAGCAAAGCTTCCCCCTTCCTTCTAGCCTGCTCCCTCTGACTCTAGCATCTTCCTTACCACACATGTTCCTTGAGTTTACAAACAAAAGGACGCTCACTTGTTGCCCCTTTGTGGGGGCACCACTAGCTTCAGAACAGGTCTGGAAAAACAGAGATGGAAAAACAGCAGGAGTTGGCAGCTTTCTGTCTTCATTTTGAGCCAGCGAAAAATACACTGTCCTCCTGAGGCATAAACAAGACAGGGCAGATCATGTTAGGATTATTTCAACCACTTTCTCTAGGAAAAAAAAAATAGCTTCCTGACTACAGATTTCCCTTTTGCAAACCTCTTATTCAGGCAAGAAGCACCAAACATGAAAAGGAAAAGTGTGGAGAGGAGAGAGAGCGAAGATAAGCCTCCTGAGAGCAAATGTTAAACTCTGAAAAATCCCTACAACCCCTTTCTAAAAATTTTGCCCTGGGCCCACTGAACTCACCTTTGATGAAAATACAGTCTTCTAAACCCACACTGGCTTCCGACTGACCCCAATTCAGAAGCTCTAAAATAAAGGAAGGGAAGTTGAGTGAGATCACGGGGATGGTGATACAGCAACACGCTATCACTAACATCATAAATAATGAAGGGCTAATAAATAAAATATAGGGAAAGACCCTCCTTCTAAGTCTCCGCGTGCCTTCTTAACATTCTATATCCAGAGTTCCAGGCACAAATTGAATAAATGTGGGGTTTTGTTGTTGTTGTTGTTTTGGTTTTGGGTCACCCCGGCAGCGCTCAGGGGTTACTCCTGGCTCTATGCCCAGAAATCGCTCCTGGCTGGCTCGGGGGACCATATGGGATGCAGGAATTCGAACCTCTGTCCTTCTGCATGCAAGACAAATGCCTTACCTCCATGAAATCTCTCCAGACCACTGTTGTTGTTTGTTTTTTTATGGATGAAGGCATCTGGATAGAAAGTTTTGAAATTCATTATTTTCTTCAACAGATTTTGTTGAAGAATTGTATTCTTTGTGTCTTAGAGATATTTTAAAATATTTATGTTTGGGTCTGGAGAGAGAGCATAGGAGATAAGACCCTTGCCTTGCATCCCCCAGGTTTGAATCTCCAACTCCAATATGGTCCCCAAGCATGGCCAGGGGTCTTTCCTAAAAACATAGTCAGGAATAGTCCCAGAACTTAGTGTGGTACAAAAGCAAAACATAAACATTAAAAATAGTCTTTTAGGGGGCCGGGCGGTGGCGCTGGAGGTAAGGTGCCTGCCTTGCCTGTGCTAACCTAGGACGGACCACGGTTCGATCCCCCGGTTCCCCATATGGTCCCCCGTGCCTGCCAGGAGCGATTTCTGAGCGAATAGCCAGGAGTAACCCCTGAGCGTCACTGGGTGTGGCCCAAAAACCAAAAAAAAAAAAAAAAAAAGTCTTTTAGGGGGGTGGGCGGAGAGATAGCACAGCAGTAGGGAGTTTGCCTTGCAAGAACAGGACCCAGGACCAACAGTGGTTTGAATCCTGGCATCCCATGAGGTCCCCTGTGCCTGCCAGGAGCGATTTCTGAGCACAGAGGCAATAGTAACCCTGAGCGCCAGGTGTGGCCCAAAAACCAAGGGGGGAAAAGTCTTAGGCCAGAGCGATAGTACAACAGTAGTGCGTTTGTCTTGCACATGGCCAATCCTGGATAGAGTTCGGTTCGAATCCTGGCATTCCATATGGTCCCCCAAGACTGCCAGGAGCGATTTCTGAGCCAGGAGTAACCCCTGAGCATCACCCAGAATGTGACCCAAAAAATAAAACAACAGTCTCTTATTGTGGGCCAGAGAGACAGATCAATGGCTGCAGGCCTGGCATGCAGGAGCCCTGGATTCAAAGCCCAGCACTACATAGGTCCCAGAACAAACCCACAGAATTGGGAGTTGCCTCTGAGTACTGTTGAATGTGATCCAGCAAAACAAATATCAAACAAACAAACAAAAAAATACCAGTATTTTATTATTAAAACACTTTTAGGAACTCCTTCCTTTTCCTTTAAGACATGATTTAATGAGACTGGAACGGTGGCACAAGCAGTAGGGTGTTTGCCTTGCATGTGCTACCTTAGGATCAATCACCCAGTGCCCCGTTTGGTCCCCCAAGCCAGGAGTGATTTCTGAGTGCATAACCAAGGAGTAACTCCTGAGTGTCACAGGGTATGGCCCCAAAACAAACAAACAAACAAAAAAAAAGACATGATTTAACTTAGACTATCAACTAATTGCAGTGCTAGAGGTAAATAGAAATAAATAACTTTTTTTTTTTTTGGTTTTTGGGCCACACCCGGCAGTGCTCAGAGGTTACTCCTGGCTATCTGCTCAGAAATAGCCCCTGGCAGGCACAGGGAACCATATGGGACACCAGGATTCGAACCAACCACCTTTGGTCCTGCAACAGCTGCTTGCAAGGCAAATGCCGCTGTGCTATCTCTCTGGGCCCCAAAATAAATAACTTTTATGAGAATAGATGAAGATAGAGTAGAGCTTTCCCTGGGGAAATACTCCATAAATACTATGATCTAAAAACTTACTCCAGGGGCCCAGGAGACAGCATGGAGGTAAGGTGTTTGCCTTTCATGCAAAGGGTCATCGGTTCGAATCCTGGTGCCCCATATGGTCCCCCGTGCATGCCAGGAGCAATTTCTGAGCACGAAGCCAGGAGTAACCCCTGAACACTGCCGGGTGTGACCCAAAAAACATAAAAAAAAAAAAAAAAACTTGGGGCCTGGGAGATAGCATGGAGGTAAGGTGTTTGCCTTTCATGCAAAAGGTCATCGGTTCGAATCCCGGTGCCCCATATGGTCCCCCGTGCCTGCCAGGAGCAATTTCTGAGCATGGAGCCAGGAGTGGCCCCTGAGCATTGCCGGGTGTGACCCAAAAACAAAAACAAAACAAACAAAAAAAAACTTACTCCAGTAATAGTGTGATCTAAAGAGAGAAAGACATTATCTTTAAAGTTAGACCTCCAGGGCCAGAGTAATAGCACAGCAGTAGGGCATTTACCTTGCTCTCAGACAACCTGACAGACCCAATTTGGGGGAGAATTTGTTTTTGTTTTGTTTTGTTTTTTGGGTGGCCATACCTGGCAGTGTCCAAGAGTTACTTCTGGTGCTGCACTCAGAAATAGCTTCCAGCAGACCCAGAGGAACATACGGGATGCCGGGAATTGAACCTGGGTCTGTCTCTGGTCAGCCATGTGCAAGGCAAATGCCCTACCACTGTGCAGAGCCAGGAGTAACCCCTGAGTACCGCTGGGTGTGGCCCAAAAACAAAGGCAGAAGAGGAGGAGGAGGAGGAGGAGGAAGAGGAAGAGGAGAAGAAAATACTTATTAGATTCTATTAATAATATAATAATAATATATTTTATGAATTAAATATAATATGATATAATAAGTATTTCCTTATTAGCTTCCCAGAAGAGTTCAATTACAACTTTAAGATTTTTTTTTAATTTTTGTATAGCTGGGGCCCGGGAGATAGCATGGAGGTAATGCGTTTGCCTTTCATGCAAAAGGTCATCGGTTCGAATCCCGGTGCCCCATATGGTCCCCCGTGCCTGCCAGGAGCAATTTCTGAGCATAGAGCCAGGAGTAACCCCTGAGCACTGCTGGGTGTGACCCAAAAACCACAAAAAAATAAATAAATAAATTTTTGTATAGCTTTTTTTTTTGAATTTTGGGTCACGCCCGGCATCACTCCTGGGAGGCTAGGGGGACCATATGGGATGCCGGGAATTCAAACCACCATCCTTCTGCATGCAAGGCAAACGTCCTACCTCCATGCTATCTCTCTAGCCCCCAGTGTATAGTTTAAATTAACTTTGTAATGTTAAACATCCACTTGTTTGGATTGAGAAAAAGTTTCAGTTTTGTAAACAACCACCACCAACCTAGGTAGGACATGTTTGACTAGCAAGATCATTGGCCAATTTTATAGCCAAATGAGAATATGAATGCTGAGGTCATTTGTAGCTCTTAAAGGATGACATTCTAGGGAGTGACAATAGATAGACACACACGAACCGAAAAGCATACCCAGGTAGTGACTAGAAAGACTCACCCCCTGGGGATGGTTGTTGATATTTATAAAAGTCAACTGTGCCTCTTGAATTGACTCAAGAAAAAGTCAGATGTTGTTTTTATGACATCAGAATTCACATTAAAGAACAGAGCAGAAGGCCTGCAAAATGAGGTGGGTAGGGGAGGAGGCAGGAACATGAGCGTGGCCAATTGGAAATTTCACCAAGTCACCTCTTTATTTCAACAAAGTAAAATTTCATGGATGTTCTCCAGTCTAAATTACTGAGTGTTCCATCTCTTTCTTTTTTTATATATATATAATTTTTTTTTTTGGATTTTTGGGCCAAATCAGGTGATGCTCCTGGCTATGCGCTCAGAAATTGCTCCTGGCTTGAGGACCATATGGGATGCCGGGGGATCGAACCATGGACCATCCTAGGTTAGCATGTGCAAGGCAAATATCTTACTGCTTGCGCTACACTGCTCTGACCCTTCCATCTCTGTTTAAAGCTGATATAAGCAGCACTTTCTCTTCAAAGCAGATTGGTCAGAAAAATAGAACAGATGACAACGGTCTGCCAAGTCCTCTTGGAGGCTGTAAAAACTAGGGTCCTTGTATCCCTGCTCAAAATATCCTTTTTTCCCTGAAGGTGGAAACAGGAATGGAGTTAGGGATCTACTTCCCAAACCAAACTTCGTAGGTTGAAAGAAACATTCAGCTCCCATGAGTCCTGTGGGGCCATTGCTTCTCTACTTCTGTAAAGTGCCCAACCCAGGGGGGCATTTTCATCTCTAGTAATGCAGCCTGTGCTCACTGTCTGAGCTGGTGCCAGCCCTTGTGGAAGTTGGAGGAGATGGACCTATGCATTGACTGAGCTTTGCGGTCCATTTGGGCACTTGGGGCCTTTGAAAGAAGATCCTCAAGGTAACTTCTCAGCAAGAATGTCCAGTCTTAGGGGCCAGAGTGCTGACCTAGGACGAACCGAGGTCCCCAGCGTCCCATATGGTCCCCCAAGCTAGGAGTGATTTCTGAGCACATAGCCAGGAGTAACCCCTGAGCATCACCGGGTGTGGCTCAAAAACAAAACAAAACAAAACAAGAAAAGGAATGTCCGGTCTGGCCCAGCCTTTTTGGAAAACTATATGGACGTTCCTCAAGAAACTAGAAATTGAGCTTCTATATGATCCAGCAATACCACCCCTAGGAATATACCCTAGGGGCCCTAAAACACAATCCAGAAAAGCCCTCTGCCTTCCATTGTTCATTTCAGCACTATTCACCCGAGC
>PVKC010037239.1:0-13034 GCA_004027635.1 Crocidura indochinensis
TATATATATATATATATATATATATATATATATATATATAAAACAGGGGCCAGAGCAATAGCACAGCGGTAAGGCATATGCCTTGCACGTGGCCAACACAGGATGGATGATGGTTCAAATCCTGGCATCCTATATGGTTCCCCGATCTTGCTAGGAGTGACTTCTGAGCATAGAGCCAGGAGTAACCCCTGAGTGCCACTGGGTGTGACTCAAAAATAAATTAATTAATAACAAGAAACCAGTTAAATCTTTATAAACTATACATATCTAATTTTGCCATACACAGGAGATGTTAAGGGGAGTGAAATATTAACACTTTTAAACACTTACACTCCATGTCCTAAAGAGTTTGACAGAAATGGCCAAAATGGTCTATATATCCCATTCTCTTTTGTTTCTGAGTCAATTCTCTTTCACAGTCCTCTTCTCATTTTGAAGGACCACACTGTTCTGAAAGAGGCAGCTGTTGTGGTCATGTTTTGGAGAAGTCAAAAGATTAAGCACTGGTCAAGTCAGGATTTCAGTGCTTTGTTTCATGCTAGGCATGGAAGTGAGAAGTACCTAAGATGTAAAAAATTCAGAATGAGCCAGGAACCTTGTGTGCCCCTGCCTGTTCTATAGTCTCATAGTACAAGTCTTTGTATACCAGGCTTTGCTTGAAGTTTCCTTCAAACTCTTAGAATTACATACACACATACATGAGTACTAACATTAAAATAAGAAAAAATACCACCAGAAATATAAATAGGAAGCTACATAAACTTAAAAGTCCAAAATTTGGACCCTTTTGCTGGTTTCATTATCCACAAGGGAATAGGTCCCAGGTATTGAATTAGCATCGCCCACTGCTCACTACTGGGCTCAGACAATGCCCAAGGTTTCTATCAAATTTCTTCATTACCCCACTGAAAGCAGTGACTCTTATTCCAAGAAATTCCCATCTGCATTCAAAATTGTACATCAGCTATCCCACAGGGTTAGTTTAGGTACCTCATAGCAATCCACAAACCTTAGATTCCTGTGTTGACCAACTTTAACTTTTTCTAACTTTCCATGTAATCTTTTTTTTTTAATTAAAATACTTTGTTTGGGGGCCACACACACACAGTAGTGCTCAAGGACTGTTCCTGGCTCTTCATTTAAGAATTACTCCTGATAGTACTCAGGGTACCATATGGTATGCCTAGGATCAAACCCGGATTTGGCCATATGCAAAGCAAAGATTCTAGTACTTACTACCTCACTAGACCCTGTAATCTTTTTTTAAGGTATCATATTTTAAATGGAATGTCTGCCTTAGAGAAATAGCTAGTGTAAATTATCATCTTGTTCTTACATCAGTTTACCATGCTGAAATGTGTTATTAACACTCATTTAGAGCAAATAATTTTTTGTTATATACCTTGGACTCCTCTGCTTCTTGCTTTATTAGCTCTGATTCAACACAGTAATCAGGTTTGTCTAGTCGTTCTAGCTCTTCAGTCTAAAAGGTATCTCTTCACACACACACAGGACAGGCATGATTTTTTTCAATTCCTGAAGTAGTGGTGAACTTTGGACTTTACAGAATTGTGATTTTTTTTTTCAATTCCCTCTTCCATTATTACTGTGTCCACCTGAAGAAAAGTCTGTTGAAAGCTATCAATGCTCTTTTGCTATTTTTTCTCCCTAGTTTTCGATGCACGTGCAGATGGAAAAGGCATCGGCAAGCTAAGGATAACAGTGGAAGCTCTCCAGGCCCTGAAGTCTGTCTACGAGCAGAACAGAGATGACTTAGAAGATTGAAAGAAGGTGCTCTACAGCATCTTCTAGTCCTGAGTAAATGCTCCATAAAGCATCTTACATGATGTTTTTGTAATTATTCTTTCTGGTGTACAGAATCTTTTAGAGGAAGCTGGTAGGGGTGAGGCCTACAGTTAACATGTTAAGTCTTGTAGACTTGTTTATTTTGCTACTTCCTCCATTCCTAGTCTACCACTCCTGAAGACTTAAATTCGCCATGATGGGTAGCACCTTTTCAGTGATTCAAGCCTACATGATAGCCTGGAAAAAGCTATGTGCGTTTCTCCACATTTTTTTATGAAGAACTAAAATACAGTCGCCATTTTTGTTTTTAATATACAAAAAGCATAAATCATTGAAAATTGATTAAAAAAAGAAGCACCATTATGTAATCATCCCACTAAATGGAATGCCTGTGATTAGCCTCATTAAGAGTTTTATACTGTGAAGATTTTATTAGAAGCAATATATGAAAATTACTTGGATTAATGTGTTAATCTTCCTCTTTAAAATGCTAATATCCATTTTCTGCACATGAAATCTCACTCTGCATTTTCTTTGATGCATGCAGTTTCTATCAATTAAATATAAAGAATGAAACCTGGTACCAACTTACTAAATTCCTGTAAATTTTTGTTTTTAAAATGACAGTTTTTCTATTTGTGTTATTTTCATGTATTGTAAGGTCATATGGAATCTAGGAACATTATAGATATATATAGATATATATACAGAAATTTATACTTTGAAAATTGAACATAATCTTGAAATTATTTTAAAAATGTGGGTCAAATCTGATATGTTTAGTTAAACCTGAAAAAAGTGTCTTTTTATCTTTTTTAAAATTTACATCGGGCTTATACAATCCTGGGATATATCTGTATAACCAGGTCCTCAAAAAGTGGCTCAGAAAGTTAATTTTCCAGCTTTGACCCAATCTCACTGAAGGATTTAATTGATATTTTTAATGGAGCTGTGAATCAATGCTGCAAAGGAATTGTCTCTAGAGGACTAGGATATAATACATTTCATTTTTTAATTTACTTTTTTATTTGTCATTTTCTTCAAAGGATTTTTATAGGCTGTGGGTTTTCACTATTTGCAAACAGGCTATGTTCCTTCTTAAGCATATGTAAAGTATTCAGGGAGATAAGTAATTTATTAAAATCTACCTAATTTGCCGTGATATATTAAATCTCTGCTTCAGTGATCACAGACCATTTCATTTAGAGAATTAGGCATTCCCTCTTTGTGTGATTAAAGCTCTGGAAAATGAGTTCTTTGCTCCTATTTGTGAACATTCAAAGCCTGCTAATGGCAAGAAGATGGAATAGATTATGAGACAATTCATTACAGTTCAACAGAAAAAAAAAAGCAGCTATAATGCAAAAATGCAAGTATGAATATCTGCATATAGTTTGAACCATCTGTGCTCTAATGGCTTCAATAATGACTCTCGTCTTTAGGAGACTTTGAAACGACATCCGTACAATATTAATTTGTTGATGTACATTGTGGAACCAGTAGAGTATGATATGACCACAGAAATCTATAAATTCGGTCTCACCGGCCTCCATGTCTGAGAACCTACCATCTCCAAGAAGAATCTTGCTCTCATCAAACTCTGCAAATCTTCATAACAACTCATTCCTCTGGAACCTTCTAGAGACCACAAACATCTGCAGACTAAACCTCTCCAATCCTAGTAAACAGCCACATGTTTGTTGTCACTTCAGCTGGCTCTGAGCTCATCTTCTTGGCCTCTCCTTCTAGCTTTCTTTGGCTTTATGCAGTTACAGTGTCATTAAGGCCCATAATATTCCCTGCAGTAATTTGAAACAGCCGGATTATACCCTGGGATTAACTGAGTGGTTTTGAGACATTTATTGTGGTATTCTCCCAGGAGGTTTGTATTATTGTTTTAAAATGTCACATCCCAAACTAAATTCATTTTGTGCAGGGAGAAGAACCCAACAATATACAAAAATAATATTCTTGTTATATTTCAATGGAGAAGGGAAATTTTTGTTATACTATGTGAGAGTTAGTCAACTCTGTGGAATGTATACCTCAGATAAGATTAGGAAATTAGATGTTTATGTTTTCTTTATGTTCTCTGAAATAGATATTAAAGATTTCTTTTTTGGACCCAAGTGATAGTACAGCAGGTAAGGCATTTACTTTGCATGTGGCCAACCCAAATTTAATCCCTGGCATCCAATATCACCCCCTGAGCCCACCAGGAGTGCAGAGCCAGAAGTAAGCCCTGAGCATCATAGGGCATGGCCAAAATAAAAAATTATATATATATGTAAATTCCTTTCTAGTTTTAAAATACTCAGCTTCAAGCTACATAATTTTCACAAAATTTATTTTTCTAAATAACTGAATAGCTACTGACACATTTTGAGGTAGAGAAGTGGTTTTGAATGCTGATGATATAGATACTTCAGTTGGGTTTCAAAATCTGCCCTAGGATAGCTCCTTGTTTTGTCTTGAGTTAGCCAGAGTTCATTGAAAAGTTCACCACCTTTTGGGCTGCAGAGCAAGGGTTTTCTCTGGTGAGCCAAGCCTGATCCATTAAATATAACAGGGGATGGGGACTGAGGGAGGGAGGCTGTCAACAGTGGCCTGCCACACAAATACACTAGTTAAAGATAATGCTTGTGTGAACTTAGAGCTCTGGGTGTAAATGCTTACAGTGCACTCAACAATTTTTCAGTCTGTAATGCTTTTAGTTTAGAAATATAAATAGAGATGTGATGTGGTATGTGGGAGAGTGTATTTTACATGTTTTTTTGCCTACTGTAGTAGAAATGTCAAATTCCCAGCCACTGTCATGAGAAGCAGTTGACAAAAATAAGTTTTATGGTTTATAGTGTGGTTTATGTAGAGAACATTTCTCTTCACTCTCAGTTTCAACATGTTTTCTAAATTATTATGGTTTATTGCCATTTAACTTAAATTAGTTTTTTTAAGAATAAATAGGGAATATATTTAATCAAATAAAGAACAGCCACATTGAAATTCTGCTATTCCTGCCATTCATTTGTTACCACAAAGCACAAATAATTTCTGTGTGTTATGAAGAAGTGTGGGCTGAGAAGTGGTCATGTGATTTGGGAGGGTTCTGCATATGCCCATATTCCCACAACAAAACATAAATTATTTTAGTAATCTGACATCAAGAGCTGTGACAATGAGAACCACTTCTTACACATGTTCTAACAAGAGGCTGATTAACATTTTTGTGGATATGGAAAATAACTTTTTTAGTCAGACTGGCACTATTGCTGAATGCAGAATGATTTCCTTATGCACTTAGGCAGCAAAATGTGAATCATGGTTGTGAACTAATAGGAGACTAAAATGTCATTTTTGTGCACTACAAAACAACCAAGAGAGCTTTGGGGATATAAAATTATCAACTGATTGACAATATCAGAATGATAATTCATCTCAACCATAAGAGTACATTTTAATAAGTTGCTCATGCCTGAAGGCCTCTGACTACCTTAACAAAGAAAAACTAAGCCTATGATTTATTACAGATTGGGCAACATGCCTAATTAGGTCCATGAATGGAAGCAAACACAGCTTTAGTTCTCTTTGTTCAGAGCAAAAACAACCTCCCGGTCACCCAGAAAGCTGAAAACATATCAAAGCTATTCAAAACTTAACATTTAGAATTAGAAGGGGCTTTTTTTCACCCCTGTATCTTTTACTTTGCAAGATAATTTTTACTTCCCTTTCAAAGGGTCACTTTGGTGCGCCTAACAATCTAACACAGACTGTGGACCCAGGTACTAGTGGGCCCATGTCCTTGCCCACATTGCATGGACTTATTATATCAAATTATATTTTCTTCTTCAGTTTTTCTGAAACAAGAGCTTGTCCACCCCCATTCGGGACATGACCGCGTTTCTTTATTTAGTTGTTGTTGTTTTGTTTTTGGAACACACCAGGAGAGTGTTATTCCTGGCTCTACACTCAGAAATTACCCCTGACAGGCTCAGGAGACCATATGGGTTGCTGGGAATTGAACCCGGGTTGGACGCGTGCAAGACAGATGCACTGTGCTATTGCTCTAGCCCAATGACTACATTTCATGACTGAACATTTCTGGGCTTTTCCTTCTGCCTTTTAGTCTCTTCTTCATCACCTGTTTCATCTCTGTATCATTACAATCTCTCTACACAAATATATATAGATATTGGTTTTTGGGTCACACCCGGCAGTGCTCAAGGGTTACTCCTGGCTCCATGCTCAGAAATTGCTCCTGGCAGGCACGGGGGACCATATGGGGCACCGGGATTCGAACCGATGACCTTTTGCATGAAAGGCAAACGCCTTACCTCCATGCTATCTCCCGGGCCCCAATTAGATATATTTTTGTTTTGTTTTGTTTTGTTTTGTTTTGGACCACACCCGGTGACGCTCAGGGGTTACTCCTGGCTATTCGCTCAGAAGTCGCTCCTGGCAGGCACGGGGGACCATATGGGGAACAGGGGGATCAAACTGCGGTCCGTCCTAGGTTAGCGCAGGCACCTTACTTCCAGAGCCACCGCCCGGCCCCCTAGATATATTTTTAATCAAACTTATCATTTTGATCTTTTTATTTCTGTCATCTATATTGACTGCACCTATATTCAACCATCAACCTTTTCCGAGCACTTTTGGGCAGTCCCAGTGACCTTCCTTTGTGTGAGTAGGTACTACAGTTTAACATTAAACAACAGGGACACTATTAGTCAAGCTTTATGAAACTCATGAAATAGTAAGGTAGTTTTGAATCTTCCTTCTTGTACCATTTTTACAATGATTTTTCTGTAAAATATGGAACTCAGAGAGTTCCCTGGAATCTGGTGTGATGCTAACGCACAAGGAACTTTTATTTAATATTGAAGAAAATCTATGTTGAAATTTTTTAATGTGGGAAGAAATGAGCCATTAATTTCATGCTTTATTCGATACATAGCTGCCCTTTCATAATTCCATGTCATCATTGACCATAGGAAAAACAACATTAGTATTAGATGGAAAATCTAGAGCTTAAGGAGATATTACTATCCAAAAGGGACTACAAAGAAGGAGAGAAGTATATTGAGTAGTTTGGGAATTCCCAAAAAAATATAAACAAGACTTAAGAATTCTCATCACAGAGGTCTGAGCAATATAGCACAGTGGCAGGTCGTTTGCCTTCATACAGCCAACCTGGGATGGACTCAGGTTTGGTTCCTGGGATCCCATATGATCCCCCTGAGTACTGCCGGATGTGGCCCCCTCTCAAAAGAAAAACTCATTAGAAATTCTTATTAGAGGGGCCAGAGAGATAGCATGAAGGTAAGGCATTTGCCTTGCATGCAGAAGGATGGTGGTTCAAATCGTGGCATCCCATCTGGTCCCCTGAGCTGCCAGGAACGATTTCTGAGTGCAGAGCCAGGAGTAACCCCTGAGCACTGCAGGGTGTGACCAAAAAAAAAGAAATTCTCGTTAGAAAGAGAAATTCTATTTTTTAATGCTTTCTTATTTTGTTTTTATTATATCTGTGAAAAGATGAATGTAGTCATTTCACAATAGAGGTAAATCAGACCATTATACTAGGTAATGGTTTACATTTGCACATTGATGTATGTCAATTATCTCTGTCATATTAGGTCGCAAAAGCTGGAAAGGGAGAAAAGTCCTGTATCGCGGTCATATGTGAAAGCATGTGCATTATATGCATGAAATGTTTGGAAACATCAAAATGCTACTAGTTAACTCAGTAAGAAGTCACTGGAACAAATCTGAGAACAGAAAAACCTCTGGGGTGCAGCAAGCATTAAGGCTGGTTTTCTTGTTTGTTTGTTTTTTCTTGTTTTTTAAGACTGGTTTTCTTGAGGAAGGCACTCGTCTGAAAGATGCGAAGAGACTGAGAAGCTGAGCCAACCTCACAGGACACTCTTAGGAGAGATTGTGCCTGACAAAATTTTGGGGATTAAATTTCTGCACCTGCACCATTTCTCTGTGTTGTTTTGCTTTGCTTTTGCTTTTGGTTTTCGACCACAACTGGTTGTTCTAGGGCTTATTCTTGGCTCTGCACTTAGGGAATCACTCCTGGCAAGCTCAGAAGACCACATGGGTGCGAGGAATCAAACTCAAGTTTGGCTGTATACAAGGCAAGCACTCTACCCTTGTACTATTTCTCCAGCCCTGATTCCTACATCTTGATGTAAAGAGTCCACACTGTGTTTGGGGTTTGGGGTTGGTTTGAGGTACCATACCCAGCAGTGCTCAGGACTTCTCCAGCTTGATGTTATAGTTACTCTAGCACCTAGAGTACTCCTACTTACTCTTAGAGGTGCTCAGGGAACAAACATTGCATGAAATTGAACTGGGGTTCCCACACACAAGCATGTACTCTAGTCCTTCTAACCATCTTATTTGCTTCAGACATATGACAGCTCTTAAATTTGTCAAGGAATTGTTGAATGGTTTCTCACAATTGAATCATTTTACATGACCACTAGCAATTTATAAGGAATCAAATTTCTCCACACCACTATGACACTTGTTACTTTTTTAGGGGGGAACAACACCCACAGTTATCAGAGGTTATTTCTAACATTACACTTAAGTATCAATCCTGGCAGTGCTCAGGGTAACATATAGGATGTCATAGGCCATACTGGGATCAACTGCATGCAAGGTTAGCACCTTTTCCATTTACTATCACTTAGGACCCTTGTCCCCCCATTTTAATAGACACTCTTGTGAGTTTGAGTCATTTCTAACTCCTTACAGGGACTGTGGGTCTTACTTAGATAAGCCAAAGATGAAATTAATGAGTGTTATCTGCTCTAATCATGTATATGAATAAAAATAGAACCCAATATTTTTAGTAAGAGAAAATGGGAGAAATGGGAAAGTAGAATAAATTTATTGATTTCACACAGATAATAGCTGAGAAAGATATTTAATTAGATAACTCTGATAATATATGCCTAATAAAGAGCCCACAAATGGTAGGCCTGGGAGGTAACTTAAAGGGCTGGAGGGTAGATGCAGGAATCCTGGTTTCATTCCTGGCACCTCCTGGTTCCCTGAAAATCACTCAAGGAAGAGGTCCTATACACCACTGGGTGTGACCCAAATACAAACAAGCAAAAAAGAAAACTACTCAAAAAAAAAAAAAAACCCGAATTAAAAACTTATAAAATCATAGTAAAAACAAACTAAAGAATAAGCACATGGGGACTCTAAATAGTAAGACCCAACTAAGACCAATAAATAAACTAGTCTCAACTAATTCACTTTAAAAAATGGTTTTCAGCTCTCTGTGTCCTGCGGTGTTTTCAGGGAAGATGGCTTAGTGCACGAAGAAGGTGGGGATCGTGGGTAAATATGGGTCGAGTTACAACTCCAGAAAATGGTGAAGAAGATTGAGATCAGCCAGCACACCAAGTACACATGCTCCTTCGGTAGCAAGACCAAGATAAAGAAGTGGGCTGTGGGCATTTGGCACTGCGGTTCCTGTATGAAAACAGTTGCAGGTGGTGCTTGGACCTAGAATACCACTTCTGCTGTCACAGTTAAACCTGCCATCAGAAGACTGAAGGAATTGAAAGATCATTAGATCTCCTGTCTGAAACATTGTTGACCTATAATAGATGGGTTAATTTATATAAAATGGTTTTCAGATTATTTTACGGGGCAAAATATAGCTCTGTTCTGTAAAACCACTCCTACACCTTAGTGCAATGAAGTTAAAGATAGTACCAGGCAAAGGCACACTAGATAGCACAGTGGTAAGTGCCTTGCATGGAGGACAGTAGTTCGAATCCTGGCATCCCATTTGGTCCCCCGAGCCTGCCGAGGGCGATTTCTGATTGTGAAGCCAGGAGTAACCCCTGAGTGCTGCCAGGTGTGACCCCCCTCAAAATAAAGAAAGCCAAGATTATGAACTTGATATGTCAACAGGATGAAATTGATGGAGGGAAAAGCACTAATGAGAGAAAAGAGGATATTGGAACCTACTTTGGGCCCTAATTCACAGAGAAAATGGAAGGTGTTAGCAATTACAGCCAACATGGACAGAACTGGAAAATAGCATGTTAAATGAAGTAAGCCAAAAGAATGATAAACACGGGGTTATATCACTTAAACATGGTATTTAGAATAACTAGATTAGAAAGTGCAATAGCTTACAGGGGGGTTACTGGGTCATACAGATAGTACAGAAGGAAGGGTGCTTTCCTTACATGTGACTAACCCAAATTCTATCCTTGGCAGCACATATGGTCCCCCAAGCACTTCCAGGAGTGATTCCTGAGCATCACTGGCTGTGGTCCAATAACAAAAAAGTAAAATAAAAATAAAGGGACGATACCTAGATCACCCTTGGCCCAAAAACAAGCATAAAAGAAGGACCAAATGATAACCCAGGGATTAAACTGTTTGCCCAGGCAGTGCCAATGTTGAGGCCATGAAGACTTCTTGTGCACCTTGGGGTAGTGTAGGTAATTCTGTTTACCATAGGATTCAAGCAGCATCCCTTCTTGGCCTCCCCAGGTCTCCTGAGTGTCACTAGGGAGCCCTTTATACCCAAAAAAAGAAAGAAACAGAAAAAGATCAGTTGAGTTGGGGACATAGATTAATGGCATAGCATATACTTTTATTTTTATCCCCCTGTCCTTTTATTTTAATTCAAATTATTTTAATCTAAGAATTTACTCCCAAGATGTTCATGACAAGTATAAAATAATTATGTTAAGACAGGTTAGCATAATTTAAAAAGAATGAAAATTGGAAATACTCTAAATATCTTATTGGAATCTTTTAAGTCTTGGAATTGAAAATTGCCATTATTTAAGAGGAGTCAGGGCTGTGGATGTGGTTCAGTGATAGGACACCTGCCTGAAATGTGGGAGACACTGAGCTGGGTTCCCTGAACAAAAGGAAAAGGGTTTTTAGGAGTAGCTCAACCAATGAGTTGAGGCTGAGAGTTCATGTCCACCCTCACATGCTGAGTGTGATCCCAAAAGACTTCTATTTGGAACACCATCTCCACAAAAAAAAAGTACCCTCCCAGGCACCTCAACATAGTGTATAAGTCCTAATGTGTTTCAACACACACAATATGCAACCCTTTGTGCGGATCACAACCAAAGTGTATGTAAGCACCACAAGTAACCTGCAAGAACACTAAAAACAAATGTGCAGTCCCAGCAGATTCAGTTTGCATTATGATAATGTCTTGATAAAACACTCCAGTATACCCTTTCCCTCTGGTTTAGGTCCTCTAGTAGGACTTGAAGCACATGATCATTCAGACCACTGAAACAGTCAATTGTGAACCACAGACTTATGTTACAGGACCTAGTCATCAATCACATTTTGGCAAATTAACATTTCCTTTCTCTCTCTCTCTCTCTTCTCCCTACCTCTTTTCTACTCCCCTTTCTTCTTCCTTTTCTCCTTCATCATCATCAATTCAATCTAGGTCAAATAAAACCCACACTGTTAGTTTCTCTTTAGGAAAGAAACTTCTATACATAAAATGCAGTGGACATTACTACATAGGGTAGCCACCTACATAGGTAGGCCTCATTACCACATTGCTTAGTACTCAAGACGCGAAACCTATGTGTATCCTAAACTGCTCCAGCCATTATCTAACCCTGAAGCCTTCATTTAGCAAGGCCCAACCCCATCACTGATGAAATCCCTAGAAACTGGGGGGAAACCCCAACTCTGACACACCAGCCCAATCTCTTTTATTTGACCTATTTGATTTTTTAACTTATTTTTGCTATATTTACTTATTTTTCTTTTCTCCTCTCTCTTATCTTTTGCTCTCCCTTCCTTTCTTTCCTAAGCTATACCTAAGCTAATTATTTATTTTAATTCAACCAGTTCTTCAGAGCTTAGACCCATCCTATTAGGGTCAGACCTCAGAGAACAACACCTTAAGAACAGATCACTAATGTATGTCTTTATGTGGGCATGTGTGCATAGACAGAGGACTCCTCTCTAAGAGCCAAACCTAAATTGTAAACAATCCATGCTTATAATGGATAGACTATCCTATATATACTATCCCTTATATACTATCCCTTCTCCCCCCTTCAGAAATCCAACTATCCTTTCACCCCCTAATTCCCTTAGTAATGCTCTTTACCCTCACTTCTTAACTCATTAGATATCAAGACAACCCCCTGCCCCAATAAGCCATCACCTAGCTCCCAAGCAAAAAGACATCCTCTAAGCCCACATCTCGTCCCCCAGCAAGAAACTACAACCAGCACTCCAGCTGATTCATGTTCTATGGCCCTCCTTCTCACCCGCACCAAATGTGGACTATTGCTTGATACCAAATTCAGCTTCAGAAGGACCCTCAGTGCAAGAACTCTACCCAATCCCTTTCAGCAGCAAATCACTTCTCAAACTCAACAAGATCAGGGTGTGTGATGAAAATGTGTCCTGGATTCCACCTCCCACAAGAAGATCTCAAAAGACAATGGGGAAGCCTATATTTCCTTTATATTTTTAATACGTCTATAATACTACCTCTTAACCTGTTTATCCTCAAATGTAAGGTAGCCTCCTGCATCACTTTTTTCCCTTAATTACTTTTTTAATTCATTTTTATTTATTTCTTCCTTTATGTGTGTGTGTGTGTGTGTGTGTGTGTGTGGTATATATTTTTTGACTTGTTTTTGTTATCTATTCTTCCTTAACTTCATCTGTTTTGGTTTTGCTTGGGACAAAAACCTACAAGAAAAAGTCTTGTATGGGATAAAAGAGATGGTGGAGCCTGACACTCTCAGCCCCAAATGCTCCAGCGATATAATATAGCACCATTTCTTTTTGCAAAGGCATACTAAAAAGGGGAAAGTTTATGTATATAAACAAGCTTTTATCTACTAGAGATAAGAATTCATATTTTTTTGTTTTTTTTTTTTTTTTGGTTCACACCCGGCAGTGCTCAGGGGTTACTCCTGGCTCCATGCTCAGAAATTGCTCCTGGCAGGCACGGGGGACCATATGGGGCACCGGGATTCGAACCGATGACCTTTTGCATGAAAGGCAAATGCCTTACCTCCATGCTATCTCCCGGGCCCCAAGAACTCATATTTTAAAATAAATGGCCGCCTCCCACCTCGAACATATGTCATGTGGACCCAAACTTAGACTCCATGCGATTTAGATAGCAGTCGTCCAACCCCAAACTCTAGATCTCAGGCAAGAACTGACACAGTTCTCCACAA